>APFE030901828.1:53337-102158 GCA_000404065.3 Pinus taeda | reverse complement strand
TCAACAGTGGAATGAATTAGGATATTCAATAACTTTAATGCATCTTCAAGTCTGGCCATTTTTCTTCAATGTCACTTAAAAAAACACAATTGAGGCAACATCAACAGAAAAATAATATTGTACTCTTACTACAAGATCTTGTAAGGGCTTGTCAAGTGGCAACAATGTTGCGAAAATGGTTGATGGAGCAGGACCTGAATAAGCTGGATGTTACCAAGTTAAACTACAAAACTCGATACCAAGTTTCTCGTTTATACGTGCAAGTGGATATTCTTGAATGAAAACTCTAAAACTGTGTCCCCGTGGTCGAAAAAATGGAAAAGAGAGTTGGCTCATCAGAGAATAGGGGGCTTTCTCTACAAAATAACCCTTAGCACTCTTCATTTGTCTATCAATACTTGTAAACTTGAGTCTCTGTCATCCACCATTTTGTAGAAGGATTGCATGCTTGGCTTTGCCCTGATACTTGAGCATGGCACTTAAGCTCCAGGAGGTGTGCTCCTAAGGTTCCTTGTTATGAAATTTTAAAACCCCTGGAGGTGACCCTATGACTGATTTTTGCGACTTTCAACCATATCTGAGCATGTATAAGGACGTGCAGGATAGGAAAGGATGCCGATTTCGATCTGGCAGAATTGATCTCACATGGAATGGTTTCGGTCAACAGTTGCAAGATGAGCAAAAGAATCCTTTCAATAAACGAATGGGTAGATTTGCATTGATTTGTTTCTGTGTGACCAATATATATGGAAGATCTGAAATGGGCTGCCACAGGTCCAAATAAAAAAGGAAAGATAAAGCATGGAACATCCAGCGTCTTACTAAACCCAGCAGCAAGTAAGGCCTCTTCTGACTGGAAAGGAATCTCCAACTTTTGTAGCCTCCCCCTCAGTAAAAACTCATATTCTAGTCCAGTAACTCCGCGGATCATCTCAACCTGTGGCGAAGCAACCTGGTCGGACTCCACGCATTTCTCAGCATCAAAATTTAAGCTTGTTTATGTTGTGGACGAAACTGCTATCAGCATTCCAGATTCTACCATTGAGGAGATGAAACCATTTTCTCATGCTGTAGTATTAATGAGGAATGTGATTTTCCCAGCTTCTCAGTCATTTCTTGTAAGGGACACAGATATTGTCCAGTGAATGCACCTCTATAATATGTCAGTTTTCGTCTTTCTTCTCAGAAATGAATTTGCCTCGCTAGCCTTTGACTATCTTTCAGCTCCAGAATGAGAGGTTGAACGGGGTTATGAAATTTGCTGAAGATGAACGCAGATTGATGGTGCTAGCCGCTGTGATTGACCAGAAAGGCGGTGTTGAGTTGGGTTCAATGCAACACGGTGAATTAAGTGACAGTTATTCTGAAGCGATGTCGGTTTCTGATACACTAGGAGATATTCGTTCAGAAGGAAATTTCACATACTACGTAAATGTTGTAGCAGAGCTTGGTTTCTTTCTGTATAATACCGCTGGCGAACTTGGCGTCACCTTGAACCTTTTCGATGTCGATTCAACAGCCAATATGTATTCGGATACCGTGTATGATTATGCTGAGATTCCCATAGATTCCTATGGGTCTATGTGGGAGGATGATATTTGGCAGTTGAATGAAACTAGAGTATTTCAAAATGATTTTGAACGGCCTTGGCCAGAAGAATTTGGAAATAGTAGAGTGGAGTTTCATGACATTTGGAATGATTTTAATCAGACAAATCCAGACAGTTGTGAGTTCCACTGCTAAGGAAGCCCTGTGATTTCATATCATGGAGAGAATTTGCCGCAGGTTGAATACGCTGTTCTCATTGCAATTCTCATACCATACATTGCAGGTTTCAATTCAGATACTCTACGGAATTCTCATTGATACGTTACCTTCGTTACCTTCGTTACGCAATTCTCAGTAGCATCAGGCGTGTCATACGTTACCTTCGTTACCTTTAGAATTTTGCAGAATACGTTACCTTCAGGTTCTCATACGTTACCTTCGTTACCTTCAGAATTTTGCAGAATACGTTACCGCAATTCTCATTGCAGGGAGACTTCATAACTATACAGGGATGAGTTTGTAATGATAAAAACACAAAATAACCCAAGGAGCATGGAGAAAAATGTTAGGGTAAACAGTACGTAGAGAATAACGTCTCATTACAGGTTCTCATATGTTAGCTCCGTTTCAATTCCAAATATGCACTAATACCATACGTTAGCTCCGTTTCAATTCCAAATATGCACTAATACCTTTGATATCATACATTACCAATTCCGATACAGTACTGGCGCTACTGCTGTCAGGCGTTTCAATTCAGATACAGTACTGGCGCTACTGCTGTCAGGCGTTTCAATTCAGCACAACTCCTCCAACTGAGCCAACGATTATACTAGTAGTCTTCAGAAAAAGAGTCTTCAGGCAGCGTGTGTTTCATTCAAGTATGCAGCTTCAGGTGTGGGACAGAGGAGTAGAAGGCAGGCAGGCATTCTTTCAGGTAATGAAGACTGGGCCAGCATTATTCAAGGCAACTCAGATCAGTTGCTCAGGGAAAACAGGCCACACATCATGGCTCTGATACCATGTTAGGGCAGATGCGTTATGGCAGAGGCAGTGCAGGTGTAGCAAACAGAGCGCAGGTAATGAAGGCTAGGCCAGCACTATTCAAGGCAACTCAGATCAATTGCTCAGGGAAAATAGGCCACACATCATGGCTCTGATACCATGTTAAACAGACATGGACAACGAGAACAAATAGGAAAGATAAAGCATGCATTGCAATTTTATTAACAATTTGATATAGATTTATAGTACATTTGGTGACTGTTGGGATTCACATCCCAGGGTCTCTTGGACTGCTTTGTCCATTCAGCTTCCACACTAACCCATTTAGGATTAGGTGTCCAACAGATGCTTCAGAATTCTTACCTTTTATACCTGTGGCCGCAATGGTTGTTTCATCTCTCGAGTCTGACCCCAAATCTTTCTGGATAGCTGTAGTAGTCTTCTTCTTCTTTCCCTCGAACTTCTTAGGTCTCAGCTCTGGATGCAGAATCCGACAATGCTCATCATCATGTCCATCCTTTTTACAGTGAGTGCATGAAGCCTTACTTTTGTGTGTAGTGTTAGCCTTCCTTTCTTTCCACTTCTGCTTTCTTTTCTCCTTGTTCTTGCTTGCAGTGGGTTGGGATGGTCCCCCAACTTCTGGATTTCCATTATTTCCTCTAGCTTCTAGATGAGTAGCTTGTACAGAACCTTATTTATACTAGTGGGATTAAACACGAGGATAGTATGCCTCATGTAGCTATGTAGACCACCAATGTACTTCAACAGAGTCTCTGGTGAGTCTAGTGAGATTCCTAGAATCAATGCTCTCTTTCTAAATTCTTGAGTGTATCCTTGCACACTTTGCCCTTTCAACTGCCGAAGAGTTTGCTAACTCATCATGGCTTGCTACATGTAGGCCAATGGATAGAACTATTTTTTTATTGCAGAAACAAATTCACTCCAGATAGAGACGGTCTTACCATGTCTTTTCATGTCAACTTGGGTTCTACCTTCCCACCAAACCAAGGCAGTGCCTCCAAGACATAGGCTTGCCAGCTAAATCTTGCTCTTGTCTGAGTCGATATTCTACACTCTGCAATAAACATCAATTTTTCTAATCCAATTGTACATCTTTTCTGCATTCAACTCTCCATCATATATAGGAAAATCAAATTTAACATCTAGTTTGATCAAAGATGCTTTCTTTTTGTTTTCAGGGCTGTTAGGAGGTGTGAGAAGCTTTCCTCTTTCCCTTTTCCTTTTGAGTGGTCATGTAAGTGAGAATCATCCTTTCCTTTGTCTTTCTTAGAGCTTGATGAATCTTCATCCTTATGTTTTCTAAAGTCCCTATACATTTCTTCTACCATGGAATTTATGGCTAGGAAGCTTTCTATGAATTGAGGGTCTGGCCCCATAAAACCTTCCTCTGACATTGTCTTTCGAGGATAGACTCTCCCAATTTCAGGATTAGTTTCGACCAACTCTCCCTCTCCTAATTTGAGCTTTGATCTAGTGAGCATTCAACAACTTAACCAACACAAGCTTGTCTAACCTTATAGCCTAGAGCTCTGATACCACTTGATCTGAAAATCACCCTCGACTGACCTCAATTAATTAATAAATGAATGAAGGTATTACAGACTCATGTGTTGGTGTGTGTCTATGTTATTTTAGGCAACCGATCGATCATATTGCAAAATACACAGACGCTGGAAAATGGAAAATAGCACAAGAAACACAGTAAGAAAATACAAGAACACAACAATTAATAAGGAGTTCACCCTATCCTCTAGGGCTACATCTCCAGTCCAGCTCTTAGTGGTGGCCTTCTTTTATTGTGTCTTTAAAGCAGAGAATTACAATGAGGAGCTCAATCTGAGTCTCCTGAAATAGGATTGCTAGGCTGTTATAGAAATATTTGGGCACTACAACCCCAATCACATATGTCCATAAACCAAGGGCTTCTAAGCCCCTAAAAGTGTTGTTTCATACCCTAAAGGAGCAAGGTTAGCTGATTACATCATCTCCTAGAAGTTCTTCATGAAAAACCACTCAAAACTGGTCAAAACTGGACCATATAGAATGCTCAGTGCTAAGGGTGTGATGCATCTCACCTGCCACATGCAAAATGTGCGATGCATACTGAAAATCCCTTCTCTAGGGTGTGATGAGCAAGAGCAGACAAATGGAAGAGGCATTTTGCTAGGTGGAAACCCAGAGAATCTTCTAGAAACTGCCCATTTGACACTTTCCTCTCTGAATTTGCCCAGGGATGAGTAAGAGATCATGAAATATCCAAGTGGAACCAAGAACTATTAGAGAGATGACACTAATCAAAATCACAGAAGCTGACTCACCCACCTGCAAATATCTATATGTGGATCCCTCATCCTAGAGATCCAAAGGCTGGAATTTTGTATTTTGTAAGGAAGTGCTATTGGTTTCTCTGTGAAACATCATAGTGTTGGGTGATCTAAGCTTTTCATGAGGTGAAGAGGGCTTTCACGTTGGGAGGAAGGTGCTGGGTCAGACCAATGGGTTGTAATCCTCTCTTCTACTACTTCTATCAATAAAGCTATTTGAGTTTTCCTCCATATTCTTGTATACTTCTAAATCTTGTATTGATATATGAATTTGTATGGTTAATATATCTCTGATCCTATATTGTTTATGGTTATATATCTCTATGCTTTGATGGTATTATGTTGCTTTGACTCTACAGGTGTTCTTTGAAGTGGGACAAGTAAGGAAGGAGTATCAAAGATCTGTCAAAGGGGAGTGGAAACAAGTAAGGAGCCAAGCGAAAGACTGAGGTTGGTACTCTTTTCTTCTCTCTCATCTATTTCCCATAAAGGAAAACACAAGTGACTTTACTTTGTTTGTTTCTAAGATAACTACCCATCTTAGTGGGACTAGCAGCTCTGAATGGACACTAGTTTTCCCGATAACAAAATGGCGACTCCATTGGGGAGGGAATAGCTTGTTTGCTTGTTTCTATTTGTTTTCTTTATAAACTACAGACGGAGCTTGAAGTTAAGCCAGCTAGCCTTCGAACTGCATTTGCTATGCAAGTGAAAAGTAGATCAACACTGCTTCAATCAATCTCCAGGTTTGTTTATGAATTGAACAACTGACTTGCAAACATCTTAAGTGCCTTGGTGGTAACTCAAGTAACCTCATTAGATCAGCCCCTATACTTTGTGTTTTCTGCCTATCATTATCTCAACCTAAACCCCTGAACTTAGCTGCAAACTGTGAGAAAAAACCAAGCTCAATCTCGTCCATGGACCATTGCATTGTCTCTTATTGGCAACTTGGATGCATCGCACCTCCCATGTGCTGTAGGTGGGATGCATTCCTGTTTCCCTGTGTTACAGGTGAGATGATAAGGTAAGACTGTTTCTACCTCTAGATTTTGGTTTTCTCTTCATTGTCTTCAGCTTTATTTAGTAGTTTTGTTGTCTGTGATCAGTGTATCACTGTTGAAACTCCATTCCTTTGCATTATTCAGCCTCCATTGATAAAGAACTGGGAATTTTTTTTTTATGTATTTTCGTCATTTACAGTTCTCCTTTGCAAACAATAGCTTAATTGAAGTGTTGTCTTTTGATTTGAAAGTGTCGCAAGTGTCGTTTTCAGTCAAAGAAAAAGTCCTCCTCTTTTAGATAGTCGATTACACTTTTGCAATTGTATTTGATTTGAATTAATAGTATTTCTAGTGTTGAAAGCAATTTTGAATATGAAATTGAAAAGTGTCGTCTTAGTCTTCCTTTCGTCTTTCGAAAAGAAAATTGTTAGTATTGTCGCTTTGAAAGAAAAATAGTTTAGATCTGTACTTAGCATTTTTTTTTCATTCACACATTAAGAAAGCGGAAAAACAAATACATGCATGTGTATTTGAATTTAGACTGCTTGTGGAAATCGATTTAGGACACTGCATCTTAGTGTGTGCTCTCTGCTCTATGTTGAAAGAATTTTAATTTTCTTTCCTTAGTAGCTAGGATTTTCATTGCAAAAAGAAGAGTAAATGCCTGTTTATCATCTTAGATTACATATTTAGGAATTGTATATCTACATTACGCGGTGAACCTTAAAGGAAAACTTCTTAAGAAATATCAACTGTAAAATAAATTTCAATGAACATAAAAATGCTTTGGAACCTAACGCACAACATTTAGAAGTCTAGGGTAGAGACGTATTCCAGCATCGTAAAGCTTGGTAACTATCGCTTTCATCGTAGGTTGGGTGATTCCTCCTCTTTGAGACAACAAGTGCCAGTACAGACTTGTGCTCCCACATACCGTTGAGTATATATTGGGAGACCACAATAGGTTATATCCTTTATCCTTAGGAAGCTGTGTCTGTCGCCCTATCAATCGCAATGCATTGAACACAACATTCGAGAAGATTGACTGCCGTACCTTAAAAAGTATTCTGCAGTTTTGCGATTGGTTTGGTAATCCCTTTGTCTACATTTCCAGAGTAGTCACTTTCATTCCTCTTCAGACTCCTTAAAAGAAAAGGTCCATCTGAGCACTTGTCACTTTAGGCTCATTAAAAATCAAAGGCAACTAGAGTCATCTTTGGCTTTTTCTTGACTCTTTAAAATTGAAAAAGCAAGTTGTGTCAAAGCGTCATAAAATTCATTTAATTTAGAATCACATTTTCCCCTTTTTATTTTGAGTTGATCAAGTAATCCGCAATCATGGAAGAAATTCAATCTAAACCCCATCGTTTGTGGAGACTAACAAGTCAACCATCTTTGACTCCAGAAACGAAACCATTCCAGGCCAAACGATCTTGTTTAATTGGGTCGAAGTCGCCTGGTTTATTTGAAACTTATGTTTCAACATCCCCACAGACTCCAGTTACTCCAACTATTTCTAGTATCCCTGCCTCTACAGAAGAAGTTCCGCATCTACAAGAGGACACTAGAACTGATCCTAGTGTAGCAGCAAACACTTCTATTTCTGAACCAGCTCCATCCAGGGCTGATTCGGAAGGTGTTACCCCTCCAACATCTGTCACTGCAGAGTCTATACCTTCTTCAACACCATAAATATTTTACGGACTTGACGGTCTACCTCTCCCACCTAGACTGATTGCTATAGAAGAGATTGTGGAGCATCTTCCATCCAGTACTCCATTGCATTTTGGAACTGGGATCCACCTATATCCTTCGACTACAGAAGTTAGTCATCCTTCATCGCAAGTTCCTGTAGAATCGCTAGGAAATCTTTTGGATAGACTCGATATGTCTGAACAACCATCGACATTGAGGACTGTGTCATCCGATGCAATAGCAGCAGAACCTCCTGTCGCCACTCCGACAATGTTCACTGGTGTACCATCTGTCCCAACTAGTTCTCAACTACTAGATGGAGTCCACCTAGGGACTGTTTCAACAGTATGGTCTGTTCCTATTTGTTCATCCGGAACCTTATCTGGAAACTCTTATGTTGAGTCTCAACAAATTGATCCTTCGTAACAGTATCAGTTTGGGCAGTCTGGTCTCCAAAGGCCATTTTTCCTTTTGAACACTGGATTGCCGCCATATGGGGGGCGGTATGCCTTTTCATTGTTCCCTCTGGGAGAACAACCATATCAAATTTCACAACAGAATTTGGGTCAGACTGGAATCACATCCAGTGGTTGGGTACCAGTACTGCCTCAACAACCAAGAGTTGTATATTCTATACAACCAAATCAACCTGTGTCGAATATTCCCACTTCACCGTCTATTGTGATGGTGTCGCAAATACAAGCGTTGCCTGTTGTATGTCAACCCTAAGTTGCTCAAGTCATAATGCAATAGCCTCTTGTCCCCACGACTCAATCACAATCACCGATTAGTTGATCCTTAGCTGAAGTGACTCGGGCTCAAATGGGTACTATAACCCCTCATCTTGGTCAAACATCTAGTATTGGGAAACAACAAATGGTCTCACAGCCATTGTTGGTGCAATATCAACAACCGTAATTCCAACAAGCTTACCAAGGACCTGAGCAACAAAGCATTGTGGGTAATGGGCAGTCGTATATTCAAAACGGTTATCAACAATCATATCATAATGGTTATGCCCATCAGCCTTATCAAAGTTATCAACATCAAATACATTATGCTGGTATGCAAAGACCCACTGCTCAGGCGATCCCATCTTATCCTGGGTGTGCTTCGCCAAACTTGAATCAATAGTTGCCTTTCGTTGCAACTTTAGAATTACCAGATCTGAATCGGCTAACAAATGATCCAATTCATTACACTCCTTGGTGGCCGGAGGTTCTTCATAAACTTCCGTCAAATATTCCTAAATTCAATGGAAATCTGGGTGAAGATTCGTCAAATCATGTGATGACCTTTCATCTGTGGTGTTCATCCAAAACTCTCAATGATGATTCGATTAGGCTTCACCTTTTCCAGTGAACGTTAGTTGGTCTGACAACAAAATGGTACATCAAATTTCCTAGGGCTTCATTCGATAACTTCAGCGCCCTTGCCACCACCTTTTTAACCCATTTTCAGTTACCCATAAGGTACGAAACAAGAATAGAGCTTCTTACCAATTTTAAACAAACAACAACCACTCACATATTCGATCATATTCATGAGTGGCGACATCGTCGTCGAATGGTGAAAACATATGTTCCTAATCAACTGCTAGTTGAATGGTTTATTAAGTCATTGTTACCTTCTATTACAAAAGATGTGGCTAAGGGGGGGGGGTTGTCACTGAAGAGAAAGTCATTGCTCGTGCGCAATATCTAGACCTGATCTATACTCAGTCTCGAATGCTCTATGACAAAATCCCTGATGCTCCTAGACCAGAGTTTTCCATTCCTCCTCCTCCTAAATCAAACAAAGACTCTCATGTCGGCGATGGCGTGATAGGTACGACGAGCACAAAAACCGCAAAGGCTACATCTAAGAAAGCCTGTATGATTTCTGGTCAAACTGCAAATGAAGAACTCCTTGCCTCGAAGGTTAAAGCTGTGTTGAACGACAAAATAAAAGAACCGAAGCAACCAGGGGGCAAGAATAAGAAGAAAGGAAAAAAGAAGAAACATGATGAAGAAAGGAAAAAAGAAGAAACAGGATGATTCGTCTCCTAAAAAATCTTCTCAAAAACCTCCTGGGCAAAAGAAACCTAG
Organism: Pinus taeda; assembly: GCA_000404065.3. Lineage (NCBI taxonomy): Eukaryota > Viridiplantae > Streptophyta > Pinopsida > Pinales > Pinaceae > Pinus > Pinus taeda. Next base: position 92,474 of record APFE030901828.1, on the reverse strand, counting down.
TCAGCCATGTCTCATATGAGATGAAGACCATTGGATGAGAAATTGTCCGCATAAAGCTGAGATTAAGAAGTTCTTCAAAAACTCAAAAACCTCAGCGGTATTGACTGATCCGTTTCCAAACCCAGAAACCAATTTGGTTGCTAGCGACAATGCTTCCCCATCCCAAGTGCTTATGTTTTCCATTTCAAAACAAAATGATGCTTTGATATCAACAAGGAATAAAGATTACGAGAATCCACAGCTGTCTAACAACAAGGCTACTGATCAACCTAGTAGTTCGACAACAACTTTGACCGAAGTTGTGCCACCCATCATTCTTGAGCTAACGATAAAGCTGCCAAAGGGAGTAGTACACAAATTGACATTTAATCCTCGTGCTAGAGCAGCATAGAATTATAATATAGTAGAGGACTTGGCCCGATCGTCGTTCACTATGTCAACACTTGAAGCACTGCAAAATTGCCACTCCCAAAAGCAGGCTCTATTATCAGCAATAGGTGGGATTGACCCTGCGCATTCCAATCTTGTGGCCTTTAATCATAAAGGATATGAACCTCAGTTACCAGCTCAACTCTCTTTCCTCATTCAAGTGAGAGCCCTCAAAAAAACTGTTCATCAAACAATTATTGATGAGGGGGCATCTACATGCATTATGTCAATGAGTTGCTGGAAAAATTTAGGCTCACCACCCTTGTCACGATCGTCAATGACATTAAAAGCATTCAACGGATAGACATACACCCCATATAGGATTTTAAGTAACTTGCAAGTTGAATTGGGGGGAAAAACGGTAGAAATTGATGTTGAAGTTATCGATGGAAACCTTGATTACAACATCCTATTGGGAAGGCCCTAGATTTATGCTATGGCTACAGTTGTGTCAACATACTTTAGAAAGATTGCATTTCCTTTTCAAGGAGGAATTACAATCGTTGATCAACAAACCTTCCTCCCCAACAACTCAAAAGTTACGGGGAGCATTCCAATGATCCATGGAAGCTCTCATTCACTTCAAAATATCAGATTAGGCCTCGTAAAAGACCCTACTTTAATTGGTACTTTTGCCCTACCGCCTCCGAGTAATCTGGCAGAAGTGGCCACAGTGGAAACCTACAATATGGTATCTTCTATGTCTAAAAGATTAAGAAGATTCCTGAACATTTTTTCAACATGGATCATCGACAGGTATTGTCCCCAAGCCCAATACAAATATTGTAGCAATCAATTTTCTTGGCCTGCGGGGAAAACCCAAATCAATTCTCATCGAGTGTTTGGATGGATAGGTGTAAGGAATATGGTATCTCTTCAGATCCTTGGTCACATGTACATTATATAGACGAAGGAATTATTCAGTCAAGGATGATAGGGGAGGCACCATGGGAATATTACCACCGTCCTTCCCATCTTCCAGATTACCATGAAGATTATTCCAGCGGCCTTAATCATCCTTCAATTTTTTATTTTCTATCAAATACTGTAAATACAATGGATTCTGAGCGAAATCGGTATCTCTTGAACCTTCATTCCATCCACCTAATTTCCATGAGTAGTCCGGTGAATGTAATGAAGCTTGGGGGGCATGCACCTAGTTGTAAAGATAAGTTTCCTTGTAGGTTATGTGATTGGTCTGTCACACCATTCACCTTTGTCTATTCTGGACGAAGCCATCCTGGTTCACTACAGTGATTTCCATCTTGTTACAAGAGACTCTCCTTTTCATCATGCTGGAAGCATGCAAACCCACGAGCAATGTTTCCACAAAGTTCAAGCTCATTAAAAAATAAACCTAGCTACGAGCAGTTTTACGCGAAGTTCAAGCTCGTTAAAAAAGAAACCTAGCGTTGAGCAAATGTTCCCCCAGAGTTTAAGCTCATTAAAAAATGAACCCATCCGTCGGTAAATAACCATTGCGATCGCATAATCATAAGCTTTTGAGCCTTGGTCGTGTTCTTACCATCACCTCCACTCTTTCTAGCCGATCATACACCTCCATTTGATTGTTTACCCCTTTTGAGGAATAGTTGCGACGAGTGATTCTATTAGCCATATTCTTTACACTGCTGTGATTAAAAAGTTCCAAACCTTACCTGGAACCAGCTGCTATCCGAAAATATCACTCGTTCCTCAAAAAATGAATCTACTTTAAGCTCTTTTCATCTAACTCGTAAAATTTGAAAAGATTGCCAAGCAATTGGCCTCTCCAGCTTGTTAAAGTGATTGGAAGTGCCATCCCTCTTCTAGATTTTAATCTTTTTAGACCTGAGGGATCATTACACAAAAAGATCGAGTGCTTGTCTTGTTTGGCTCGTTAAAACTATCGAAAAGTCATCCCTTTCATATTATTTTATACCTTTTCAGACTTAAGGGATTATATTGCGAAAAAGGAATACTGGAGTTTCCTTTCTGTCTCTTTTTAGACTCTCTAAAATTGAAAAGGACCGAGTTATCCTTGTCGTTAAACTCGTTAAAACAATAGCGACAAACTTGTCCATGCAGACAAGAGTGAGTTTCATGGTCGCTAGGCTCGTTAATACATAGTGACAGGTTTGCCTGAAGGGAAAATTATAGAACAAGCATATGTTATCCTCCTCAAGCTTGAAAAAAATAAAGAGGTACCGGTCAACAATGACTGGGGAAAATTGGGAAGAAAACTTGAAGAAACTTTATTGGTAGCAGGTCATTCTTGAACATGACACTTTCACTCCATCACCATGATTGAGTTGGGTTGGGTTATTCCATTCACCGGTCATATCACCATTGGTCCTCCATAGCATCCATTTTGGGGTTAACGCTACCAATCCATTTCAGTGTCACCGATATGTTCAAGAGAAGTCGCTCAGAGAATTCATCAACCCAACTTATGTCTCATCCGTTGCAATACCTTCACGCTTCATTCTTTCATGACCACCACCCTGAACCTTGTATCATCAGATCGTTTTCACCGTCGCAAAATCATTTTATCCATTCATTGTCATAGATTTGGGATTCATTAAGGCCCTCCTATGATAGGTCACTTCTTGTCAACATCAGCTCATTATCCAAGAAGTTGACTTAGGAATAACACTTTCAGTACTTTGAAGCTTGCATGCCTCAATGGCAAGTTTCTCACTTTCGGCGACAGGTTTACATCAATGGCCTTCGACTGAAAGATTTTGCGTGGTGTTCGACATCGACTCATGTATTCACACCATGTGAATTGTACTGCAGTACCTTGGGGGTCATTATCATTATCAGTGATTCCTCTCATGCCTGTTAACAACTTACATCATTGGCTGGTAATCAGGCGATGTCTTTCCATGTTCGACGATAGAACATCTTTTCACATGGATCGACTTGTACTTTAGGTGAAGATTGAACAAGTTTGAAGACCCTGGATCTAGTTTCATCCATCTGGGCTATGATATATTAAGGAAAATAAAGACATCAAATGTACATCATAGTTGCACAGATAATCATCCAAGCTAAGGGATGATGATTCTACCAGAATCATCAGTCTTCCACACAGACGGTTGTCTGTCCTATGTACATGAAAATGAATTTATAAAGTTGAGCATGGGAATGCCTGCCTCAGCTAGATCATGAAAGTATTATTAAGATAATTTATTGTATTGTATCTTATTACAGGTCACCTTCCAGTTCGAAAAACCTCGGATCCTCATGATAAAGCATTTCACCTGACATCAAATGATTTATGACCCCATGCTTTAGGGGGCAACTATTATAGAAATATTTGGGCACTACAACCCCAATCACATATGTCCATAAACAAAGGGCTTCTAAGCACCTAAAAGTGTTGTTTCATACCCTAAAGGAGTAAGGTTAGCTGATTACATCATCTCCCAGAAATTCTCCATGAAAAACTACTCAGAACTGGTCAAAACTGGACCATACAGACTGCTCAGTGCTAAGGGTGTGATGCATCTCACTTGCCACATGAAAAAAGTGTGATGCATACTGAAAAGCGCTTCTCTAGGGTGCGATGAGCGAGAGCAGACAAATGGCAGAGGCAGTTGGCTAGGTGGAAACCTAGAGAATCTTCTAGAAAATGCCTATTTGACACTTACCTCTCTGAATTCACCTAGGGATGAGTAAGAGATCATGAAATATCCAAGTGGAACCAAGAACTATCAGAGAGATAAATCCCAGAAGCTGACTCACCCACCTACAAATATCTATATATGGATCCCTCATCCTAGAGATCCAAAGGCTGAAATTTTGTATTTTGTCAGGAAGTGTTGTTGGTTTCTCTGTGAAACATCAAAGTGTTGGGTGATATAAGCTTTTCATGAGGTGAAGAGGGCTTTCATGTTGGGATTAAGGCACTGGGTTAGACCAATGGGTTGTAATCCTCTCTTCTACTACTTCTATCAATAAAGATATTTGAGTTTTCCTCCATATTCTTGTATATTTCTTAATCTTGTATTGATATATGCATTTGTATGGTTAATATATATATCTGATCCTATATTATTTATGGTTATAGATCTTTATGCTTTGATGGTATTATGCTGCTTTGACTCTACAGGTGTTCTTTGAAGTGGGACAAGTAAGGAAGGAGTAGCAAAGATCTATCAAAGAGGAGAGGAAACAAGTAAGGAGCCAAGCGAAAGACTAAGCTTGGTACTCTTTGCTTCTCTCTCATCTATATCCCATAAAGGAAAACACAAGTGACTTTAGTTTGTTTGTTTCTAAGATAGCTACCCGTCTTAGTGGGACTAGCAGCTCTGAATGGACACTAGTTTTCTCGATAACATAGGCAGGGTGGTTCTTGGGTTCCCCAAGCCACTAGAGTACACAGACTCTTTTCCTTACCAGCTCTTGACCTCTCTGGTCTTTAATGGGAGGAGCCCAATGTGGTGCTTAGTTCCAATAGATCCTCTCAGGGATTGCTTGATGCTGCCTTATGCTAGAGGTCATCTTGACTCTCTGTGTTTTTTGCTCTTGGCTTCACTGTCTTCTTCCTTTCTTTCTCTTCTCCGTCTTCGATGTCCTTCGTTCTATCTATTCATGGTTTTAAAGCCAATTGATCTCATGACGGCTCGCTTCCCCTTCCACCTTCGTCGGATCGCCTGCTGTTGCTCGCTTGGAGTTCCCTATCTCGGCGTCATCATCAATGGCTCACAGGGAGTGGCCACTTGTCCTCCTACAAACAATGCCAGATCTTCCTCGTCGGTTCAGTTTTTCAGTTACATCGTGGAATGAGTCAGCCGCCATCTCAACAGTCAAATCAGACCTCAAATCCTTATAGATCACGGCTTGATCCCTTATCAAATCAAGTTCTTGCAACGGGCACATTCTCAGCTGTTAGATCTGGAGCCTCTAGATCCAACGTCATTCGCACATTTCGCGCAGTTGACTTGCTCAAATGTTAGCATGTGATGAGCGACGGTTTTCTCTCTCCTCTTCCTGCCACACATCGGGTGCTGAGTTGAATCGCTCATTTTTCTCCAAATATGCTTACCACCCAAGGGTGCCCCCGATATATACAACCAGTTTTGGAGCGTGGGTCCCACCTTTAGCTTTTAGTGCTTTCCCCATGGTTTTCCTGGCTTCCATGTGACCGAGCACTTCATGGATTACCTTCTCGAGGGGTTTTGCCTAGCGATGCGCGATTAGTGCTAAGCGCTAATTGCACATCAGAAACGGCCTCCTTTTCTCGATTCGGGCTTCCCAGGTGTCAGTTTCACCTCCTGCGCAGTCTCGATGGGCCTTAGTCAGTGCGCTTTGGCCGAGGTCCTCGTCGTTCCTCACTGGCTGCCAACTGCCATTGTTTAGAGGTCTTCCCGATCGCTCCGTGCTTCTTGAATTCAAGTTTTTGTCCTGATTTGATACAGTCATGGCATCTTGATTATTTTTCATGGATCCAATTCGGATCAAGATATTAAAATTCCCCTAATGTAAGTCCAACCCTTGGAGGAGGATATCTAGAATATCTTGAAATATCTTGAGTAGTTGGAATTTGCATTCCCCCAGGATAACTAGGGTAAGCCATACCAGGTTGTGGTTGAAATGGAATTTTAAAAGTATGACCAAGGTATGGTTGAATTTTAAAAGGTTGATTTTAATATGATTGACCCTATGCCATTTGACCTAAGTAAATATCTCCTTGCAAACGTTGACGTTGATAAGGGTTTCTCCTAAAAGGTTTGCCTTGAAAATGTTGTCCTTGGAAAGTTTTACAAGGTTGAACTTGATATGGTGTTTGAATCATCCCTACACTAGGTTGTCCAATAAGTATCTATGTTTTAGATTGCAAAGTGGGACTAGTTTGATAAGAAAATGCTTGAGGCATAGTCTGTGTAGGTTGTTGGATCGATATTTAAGGCATACCTTAGATAGTCATTTGTGGCATAAATTGGAAGGGCATTTGAGGTATACTTGGAACCAGTTTTTGAGTAATTATTTTCACAGTAGGCTAAATGGATGTTTGAGGAATACCATAGACAAACACTTGTGGGTCCCCTAGATAGGTTTTTGAACAGGTGTATGCAGAATACTTTGAACAGGTTGCTCGACAGACACTTGTGGGGTGCCTTGAATAAGTGTCTGTGGAATAATTTGAACAAGTTGCTAGACAAACACTTGGGGGTGCCTTGAATAGGTGTTTGTGGTATATATTGGCCAATAGCCTAAATTGATTGATAAACAAGACCTAATGTAGTAGCTCAAACAAGATGTTGAACATAAGAAGGGTTCAAAATAGTACTCCCCTTTCCTGGAAAAGGAGGACCAATCAAGAGTTGAGATATAACAGGTTGACTTTGACTGACCCAAGGTATCTGACCAAAATTTGTATAAGTTATGACAAGAGGTTGTCCTAAAACTGGAGGATACATTCCACTGGGGGGTTGTACTCCAGGTAGAACATAGGATGGTTTCCACTCAATTGGATAGTAAATACCAGTTGGAGTTGGTTGAGGATCACCTGCATTACTAGATATCACATTAACGTGTTGGTCTGATGCCAAAGGTATTTTAGGCACAAAAGTCATGCTTTGAGCAATAGTTTCTAGATTAGGTAGATAAACTAGATGAGGTTCCTGAAATCCAAGTAGAAATTTGAGAAGGAGTGGCTCCTGAAAAACTTCCAGTAAGTGACTGATACCCAATGGGAATTGAAGGTCCACCATAAGGAATGACTCCAGAGAGCCTGTAAACATAGAAGTTACATCAGGTTGGCTTACAGGAGGAGTTTCTGACATGATCTTCCCAGGCGTAAAATCAAGAGGAGTGCATAAATGAGGAATATATTGACATAAATAATTCAAAGGGTAAAATGCCAAGGATTTGATAGAAAAGGATAAAAAAGAAGTCTTGGAAAAACTAATAGATCACCAACAGAAAGAGGATTATGTGGTGAATCTCCCTCCTCTTCTTCATTAATATATTCAATACTTATAAGGCCAGGAGGTAAACCAGTTGTAAATATAGTTCTTCTTTGAGATGAAGTCGGTAAAGCAGTAGGGGCTATAATGACTAAAGGTGATTCACGCTTAAAAATTTCAGATTCAAGTTTTTCAATGTCGGGTTCAGCTAAATCCTTCTCTAAAGTTTCACTTATCTCATATTCAACTTGAATAATCACAGTAAATTCAGGTCCATATTGAATTGTGCATGATTCTGTTTTATACTTTTGAGTTACTTCAGTTTCTGTTGTTTCCAATTCTACAACTCCAGATATTTCAGGTTGATCTGAGGTTCCAAACCCTGTCGATTTCGATCTCTTTTCTTTGATTTTCTCCAATTGACCAGGTGTGTACTCAAGGGGTAAAAGTTGCATTCTATGCAAATATCTTGGTAACTCGGCCATGATGAATTTTATTAAAAGTTTGTTCCATTTTTATTTAATCAAATAAATAACCAAAATAAAAAAAATAAAGGCTATCTAGGGATAAAGGATTACTAAGCGACTGTGAACTGCGGAATACCACTTCTAGTACGTGGATGTGATCTCCCTGAATTATATGTTCGGTGTATCATAAATGAAAAAGAAGCTGACTCAGTTACTTATGGATGACACGCAACCTAGAAGGGGGCCTCCAAAATATACTCGAGGTATGTGGAGTTACAATCTGTGTTAGCGTTGCCTAATGCAGACCTGTATGGTAGGAAGTGTCCCGATATAATTTTCATACGTGGAGAACATTATGATATACTTACGTACATGGGATAATGACTACCTGTAGAATGTGCCACATACCAAAAATGACAACTGGCATGTTTATAGACGTCGTAACACATATTCTAACTTAGAACCACTAATATTTGGTTAATTTAAAAGATTGATTGATTTTACAGTTCCTCTTTCACTAAAGTCGATTTAATAGAGGTGGTGTAAATGATATTAGTGTTTGACTCCAAACCTAATGCAACAAATCTGCAAAAATGAATGTTTTACTTCGATGAATTTTTATCTATGGTAAAGAGGAAGTCTTTTCAACATTCAAATTGAATGAAAAACTTCTTATTTCACCACATTTATTTTGAGTACATGTAAAATTCTCACTTTCAAATTAACTCAAATACAAAAATTGTACTTTTAAATTTCAACTCATCCAAAAACACAAGGATTATAAAAATTTCTTTTAAATACAACACCCAATTTTTTTCAAAATGCAAAAATAAAACCAACAAATCTTTAAGATGAATCTTTCAAATGAATGCTATGAATATAAAATTGTCTAAAGTATAATTCTAAGATGCTTCACTCCTAAAAAGAACAACAACTATTCATTTCAATTTCATCAAAAGAAGCAATTCTATAAGCGAAAAATACTTAATCTTGAAAAACATTATCTTTCATCAACGTAATGATCTTTTACAAATAGGTAAAACAAATGCTAAATTTGATTCTTTGAGAGAAGAAATATAGGCATACACTATCTCAGCAATTACCAATCATTCCTTTGATAAATCAACAAATCATCATATCAAACCTTCAACCCTAATTTGCAAAGATAAGGAATTTTTCATGAAGATAATCCAAAGCACCTAATAGAATAGAAACAAACTTTTCCAGAATGTAAATAGATCCAAGAAAGCATGTAATAAAAAAATTATGGACTCAACAGGTGAAAACCCTGATTTTTAAAAAATTTCAGGGAATTGCGTATGCAACCAGTTAAATTCAGTGCACAAATGCACTATTTCTAAAAGAAAAGTGCACAATTTTGTGCATTGCTACTAAAGAAAAATTGTGCAAACTGAGAAAAAATTTGAAAACATAAAAAGTAAAGCCCAAAAAAACCAGAATTTAAAATTTCAAGGTCTAGAATATAGTCAAAGGCTACAGAAAGCACTTAGAGGTCACAATAGGACATAATGAAGAACAAATTGTTCCCCAGTATGGTCACTAATTTGTTATGGAAAAGAAATCGCTCTTGTAGACAACAACGATCTCCCTATATTCAAAGACAAATCTAAAAACAAACAGAAAAGTAGCTACTATCTTTCCTTAATCTATAACTGAAATATGATCTATGAAATGTGAAAGAGCCTCTTATCTTTCTATGAAATGCTTTTGGATGTATTTTTGATGCTTCCAAAATCCTTTTCTTGCTGCTTCAAGAGACGATCAACATCAACAAAAAAGAACAAGGAATAAAAGGATAACATAGATAAAGAGTGAAACACAAAGTGAATAAAATTTGCAACATAATATACATCACAATATTAATCCAGTATTTAGTTATAAACTATGCAAAAGATCAAGGAACTTTGCAAAGACCATCATAACAAGTGCAAATAGGAAAGAAACAATTGCTTGTATTAATCTTGAATAAGAAGGAGAAATACAACCTTAGCCTTGATGATGTAAGCCTCCTCTCAAAGGTCTCCAATCCTCCCCTTATGTGACAAGTTTGCAGTCCTAATCCAACATCATATGTTTACATTCCAAAGTCCTCCCTCACCCTCTATTCTGTGTTGAATTTATAGGCCAAGAGGAGGAGGTTTGAGATCCTATTCTCAAGGGATGAGATCCATAAAGAGAGGGATTAGGGTTCCACAAAGAGAGGGACTTTTCTCCATGAAAAAAGGGATGAGGCCCAAGTGCATAGGGGATCAAGGCCTTCATTTGGGAAATATTCCACTAACAAAGCTTGTAGAAATCACTTTTTAGTTTTACCTTCGTTAAGAGATTTGTGTAGTTTTTAGTGGAAGATAAAGCGCTTGATTGTGTAGTCCAGAATGGTAAAAAAAATGCTTGCACATGAAACAGTTAAGTAAACTGTGCAAGTTCTTAAAAACAAGTTTTTGAGCAATGTAATCGAGGATTCTTATTGTCTTTGGGATTTTTTTTCTTCCAACATTGTAGGGGAATGCTTAGAACACTTCATCAGATAGCGAGAGATCTAGATTGGCAGTCATTTGCCTAATGGTGACAAAATGACATGTAACAATCAGGTACCTATTCTTCACTGTGATTTTTTTCAGACTTGATAATCAATGCAATGTCTCAAGGTCCCATGTTTCTTCCGCATGAGTACAATTGGGCTTCCATAAGATGAGGAACTTGGTCAAATGTGGCCTTTTTGTAGCAGTTCTTAGATCTTCCTTTTGATTCCTCATTTATCAGAAGAGACCAGTGGTATATTGGCCCATTAGGTAGAGGTGCACGAGGGGTCAGATTGATTGAATTCTTGACCTAACAATGCAGAGGTACTCTCGTGGGTGAGGAGAAGATGTCTTTTTATTTTTCCATGACCATATCCACTTGCCTCTGTTGCGGGGAGGAGACTTTTTTCAAGGTCATGGATGTGGCCACAATATTCTACTTACTTTAAGAGTGAATTAGCAAGAAGAGAAATTTCCCAGTCTCGGAGATGACCTTACTAGATTTCTTAGTAAAGATCAAATAAATTATAGTAGGTGGGGCTACCTTCAAAATTTTGTATAGTTTTCTTCCCAAACTAATAATAGCACTAGAAATTATAGACTCATAGACAACATGATGCTTCCACAAGTGTGGTTTCCCTAATAGAACATAAAAAAATTCAAGGGGAGAAGCATCACACAATACCTCGGCTTGATTGTATAGGGTAGGTGGCACTGGGATGAGATTATTTTGATTCTTGCTACCAACAATGAAACATAGAGGAGCACTGTTCGCCCGTGTTTGTGAGTGAAAGAGGAACTCACCTTCCTTTAGATCTTCAGGCTCACTTGGCTTGACCTTTGTTGTGGAAACAATGGAACTAGGTTCCACATCAATGATTTATTTCCCTTTGTCTAGATTTGGTTCAAAATTAGAACCTATGTTTGACTCTCAAGAATTTAGCTTGGTCACCAATGACTACCTTGCATGAAATTTATTTGTTTTATGAGTGGGGCTCTTGTGGAACTCAAACTAGTTCCTGGTGTCTTTCTTTATATTTCCATTTCCATTCTTTGTTTTCAGCTTCAACAAGCTGTATTGGGGTGATCCACCCTAGCTCTATCCTTTATTCTATGATTTGGAGATGCCCTTGTCCTGCTTCCGCTGTGAAGGATCACAGATCTTTGACGTCATATTGGTATTCTACGCCAAGTTAGGAGATATCTAGGAAATCCATTTATGTCTAGATGCATCTGTGCAGAAAACCGCAATACTTTAGCATCAAATGTGACTCAGAGTCCTTGATATCCATCTTGGTATGAAAGGTATAAAAGATATTGGTGAAATATGGTACTGCTTGGTCCCTTTCCTGCCATAGTGTGGTCCATCTCATGTATTGGTCTTTGTAGATTCCAATAGTGTCATATTTTTATTTAACAATATCCCTAGAAGAGTCCCAAGTGGGCATGACTAAAAATAATGCATATTCCTCTGCATCCCTTTTATCACAGTAAGTTTCCCACCAATCCTTGATATGGCGGGAAACTTAAGGAGTGTAAAGGTAATCATTTCCCTATCAAAAAAATTATGGACCGAGAAATACACTTGTAGAAGTTTTAACCATTTGTCTAAAGAATATACATCTATTTGGCCTTAAAATATATGAATATCAAAATTAACTTGTAATTTAAAGGAGGTGGCACCTCCAAAATGGCCACTTGATGAAGATGTGTTTCCTGTTGGCATCTGTTGAAGGATTTGGGAAAATTTATCCTTCATTTCATTCATTTGTTCTCAAGGGATTCTTTGAGAAACAATTTGATAGGATCTCATGCCCCTCATATTTATTTTCTTTCACCATGGAAGGTCATTGGGGTCAACGAGGATGGTGTTGCATACTCAAGCACTTCGAGTCCCAACTCCTTATACCCCAACCTCATTAGGGACACACAAAAGAAACATATAAAGAGAAAACTGCTCTGATACCACTGATCCAAATTTATGAAGGGAATGAAATGAAATTTTCATTTATAACCAAAATAAAGTGATACAATGAAACTTGACTTCAATAATAAATGAAAATTTTGAAACTTTATACATGTAGAATGAAAGATAACTAGCTCAAACATTGGTAGCTTATCTCTGAGAAGAGATGTGACAGATATGTGCCTTTGTTGAGCTATGTTACAATGAAGCTTAGTGGAGTTTTTATCATGAAGAAATAATGATAAAACCTAAACATCCAAAAACCTAACCTGTAAGAGATGAAGCACTAAAGGCTTATGGGCCCTGATGGGGTAAGTTGGAACATCAATTGTTTAAACTTCCCGGGTTTGTAACTTTGGCATACAATCTTTATTTGGCATGCACAATATCCCATTGGAATTTTCTATTCGAGGAGTGAATTTGATATTAACCAATTTCCAGAACAAATACCATTTATGGCCTCAAAATGGCTCTAGAATTTTAGAACATAAAAATGCCAAAAATAGAAAACTGCCAAAATAGGAAATTGTGTTGTGAGCTAGTGGAATTGGGGGGTGGCCTCTAATATTAAATTGGATCAAACTCGATATTATTACACCATTGGAACCCATACACATTGTGTCATTCAAAAAATTTTGATGGGAGGTAGGAAAGTATTCCTGAAATGGGACGTGACATTTAACCTTGTGAGAAACTGCAACTTTTATGGAAAGTCCCAATCCTTCCATAACCAAGATAAAGAGGAAGGGGGAGAGGGTGTTTCCTTATCAAATGCCAAGAGATAGGGAAAATAGTTTTAAGGGGGGTCGATTGAGGAGGTTTTGATGATGCTAGACCCACTAACAAAGGAGATCTCCCCAGTATGAAGTCCCAACTAGAACTCACACCGTTTCGTATAGGAGTCCCATCCGATATGATGGCCCGGTTTCCATGATCTTAGAGATTTTACTTAGCTCTTATTTTTCAGCACATGAGAGTGTTATGCTTGTAACTTCAAGAAAGCGAGGTGAGTATTCCTGGTGAGTGTGTAATGTAACTCTATGTCTGGGTTCTCCTACTGTAAAAAAGGGGAAGTAAAGTGAGCCTATTGATGAGAGGGAATAGTCCCAACCCAGGAAGAAACACACGTAAACAAAAACAAGAGTCTGTCCAACATCCAACAAAATAGTCCACACCAGATGTGGCAGTTGTGAAAACAAAAGTTCAAGGGAAAACACATACAATGTCTAGTGGAGTAGTCCACACGGGGGTGATGGTTGTTAAAATCAAGATAACACATAGATGGTCTGTCTAATGCCCGACAGATTAGTTGACATGGAAGGGACAACAGTGATAAACACTACAACACATCTTTAATAATATGAGTACTAAAATAACCAAAGTAGCTCAACTATCTTAGTACAAGTTAAGAAAACATGCATTACAAACATTTAAAGAATAGTCTTACAAATGGATACAAAACATGCGTGAAAACGTTCTGGCCTGAGACACACTTTTGAATTAAGAAAAAGATCCAAGACACATCTATACACCATACATAACTAGTCCTAGTAGTGGGATGTTGGAGCCACTTCTCGCTCCTCAACGAACAAACTACAGGTTCTCAAGACTATGTGGGAGGAGCCAAGGTGAAAATTCCTTTGCTCATACAATAAGGGGGTATATATAACCAAGGGGGGGTAACAGACCCTTGTGACTCTTCAAATTCTCTCATGACTATTTGACTTCCTATGACTTTTTTTACTTTACATGACTCTTCAGCTTCATATGTGGGTCTCTTGGACTTCCACTTTACATTACGTTGATTACAACAAGTATGGCCCATAGTAGTGATGTGGTCGAGAAAACTAGTGACATAACTCGACACGACATTGCTGACATGTACTGGCTGAATGTGGTGTCCATGTCAAGTTGTTGTGCTGCTGAGTGATGATATGTTCTCTGTATAACATTTCTTCACCTCTGCATGGAAAAGTGCGCAGGGTCTTCAATGGTCTTGGTCTTTGTTCGATGGTGCATGTGTATGTGTCCCTTTCACTCGCTACTTGATGTGCTTCAGGTGTTCGTTTGACTGCAAGAAAGTCTTCTAGCATGCACTCCTTCTCCATTCTATTCTTCATCACACCATGTTTCATCGATGTACCTGTTCCTGCAATCACTCATGACAAGATGACATCAAATCCAAAAAAATCCTAGTTTAACATGATGCATTTTTTTCTATTTTGGTGCAGGTGAGTGAGAGAGGGACAAGGCACTTAAACTGTGGAGAGAACATCTCAGGTCGGGATGGGAGGTTTCAGAGAATTGTCAGGAAAAACTACGCAGATGTCACTAGGAGGTAGATTTGTATAATCTGGGACGATAGTGATAGTTGCGGGGAAAAACCCAGCTAGGAGGCTGAATTGCGTAGTTTCTAGGAGGAAGGCTAGGCAGGATGTCGAGGAACTGCTGGACCAATCTGCACAATTTTCAAGGGAAGCACTGGGCAGGTCATCCAACTAGGATATATGTAGTTTCTCTGGGGAAGATAGTGCGAGTAGTAAGAGGCATTGGAAGAAAAATCTGTGCAGTTTTACAGAGGAGGACAAGATCAGGCTGCAAGAGCCGCTGGTCAAAATTGCACAATTTTGGGAGACAATCTAGGCCTAGACATAATTGGGCAATTTCTAGGCTGATTGCAGAGTGGCACAGAAGGGAATGTGACAAACAGATCTATGCAATTTTCTGAGTGAGAGCAGAGCAGGCCAGTGGGGAAGCTTGCCTATCATATCTACGCAATTTTTGGGATGATTGCAGAGTGGGGCAGAAGGGTAGGTGACAGACAACTCTACACAATTTCTAGGCTGATTACAGAGCAATCTAGCAGGGAAGCCTTCCTAGTAGATTTGCGCAATTTCCTGAGACAATGCTATGACAGGTAGAAGAGGCTTGTCCCACATGTTTGCGCAATTTCTGCAGGTAGTACAAGGTAGTCAGGCTAGACAATTTCTGCACAGTTTTAGAGTTCAGTGCAACCCTAAGTCACGACTCAAGTCATTTTTTCCAGTTGACCAATGGGAGGCTTGATGGGAGATCTTATGGGAAGCGTAAATTGAATTGGGTTCTGGGACAAATTCTGTGTAGTTCTGGGAGATATTCAGTTGGCTCATTTCCAGAATTACGTAGTGCAGGCTGCCCGAACGATACCCTCAAGCTCTGTGCAGTTTTGGGCAACAATGCAAGGTCACTGAGAACGGTGTCTAGATGAAGGAGGGTTGTGTAGTCGACATATTTTTAGGAAAATAATTAAGTGTGAAAGAAAGTGTACTTGTGCATACATGACAATGTGATCACACTCTTAGCATGACTCGATGACAAGACTCCTCAAACCAATAAGACAAACATGTTCTCAGTGAGACTGACTCAAAGGTTAAGAGCAACAAGTGCGACGCTTGAGATATGTCTTCGAATGACCGTGATGACACTTTTGTGGAAATGCTTACAAATTTGTGTATGAGTGTGGCAAATTTCGACAGAGCCTAAAACAACTCATGCACACAAATACAAACCTTCAAAAATTCCAGAACAAACTCACAAGCATGACGACCAGTGATTGATCAAGAAAAAAGGGTGTGCAGGCTGGAAAAGAGCTAGATGATCCCGAGTGTTTGCGACCATCAAGGGGAAAAACCAAGGAAGGCTCCAAAATTTGGATGGAGGACAAAATTTTGGAGGATGTCGCAGCCGCTACAACACTTGGCAACTCAATGGTTGAATACCATATTCTCTGTTTCGGTTCATTTGCAACACAAGGCCTTGGAATTTCAAGAAGTATTGATTCGTTGTGTAGGTTACTTTGGCTTCCCCACTTATCCCATGGACATACATGGTTCATCTTGTACCAACTCATTCAAACACATCAAAATTTTCAACTAGATCACAGTGTTTCAAAATTGAGAAGGGAATTCTGGTTCGCGAGGTTAAGATTTGTAGAGTATAAGTTTTCATCTCTAGTGTTTCTCTGCTACCAATAGGCCTAGGTAGTAACCTGATAGAGTCACACAAGAATACAAGTATTTCTCCACTACCAGCGAGCCTGGTCAGTACCTCGATGGCATTTCCTACTTCACATCTCTGTGCAAGAAGCCTTTCTCTTCTTTCATGTTTGTACTTTTTGAAAGAGGACTGTGCATAGGCACTTATTTGTTTTTTGGGTAGAAGAGGGATCCTAAATTATTGAGAGCAGAAGAGGTTGTTCCTTTAGAGAAGCATGTAAGACCTCTGATTCAGTTTTGCTCGTTTAGATTTTTCCCCTTCTCCGTTTCTACTAGTTGGATTAAGCTTGAACACATAGAGAAGAAGACTGAGTATAGGCATGGGGTTTCCCAATTTGGACACATGTTCATGGTTTTACCAGGGCTTCCCTTACAAACAGATTGTATTTTCTGTCTAGGCTTCATCGGCCAAAAGTTACAACCAAGAACAAGAGAAGACAGACACACGTTTGGCCAAGTGCTGCAATGTTACAAGACTCTTTAAATTCAACCACATACTTATTCAAAAGCCATAACACAGTATAGGGCAACACTTATGCATGTAGCAAAAGAAAAAGGAAAACTCAACATGAAATCAAAAAACAAGACAAGGAAATGAGTACACAACAAGTAAACATAACCAGAAGACAAGAAAGAAAAATGACTAAAGCAAACATAATGAGAATAAGAAAACCATGATGAACTATAAGTGCAAGGAAGGAAAACTAAGATGAAGCTAATCCTACTCCTATCCTAACACCTAAACACTCAGGATTGCGTGACATGATATTTTTAGTGAAGCCAACGTAGTCGTTCCCGACCTGCAACCACAAAGATACACAAGATTAAAATAGATAACAAATAGTGTGCAACAGAAGATACAAAATCTTGAAAATATTTCACACGGAAAAGAAGGTCTTGTCTGTGGGCAAAAAAATGTGTCACGACCACCCAATACACATTCTTACCTTTTCGATGGATAATATTATTCAAGAAACCTCAGAAGCCTCTTGTGAGTGTGTGTTCATCTGCAACGAGCTTCTTAGCGAGCTCAAGGAAGGATTGAAACTTTTTTCCTACAGCATGGCTCACCAACTAAGATTGTTCCAACCATTGAGTGATTGGATCAAGAAATTCATAATGGTTGTTTGGAAGGTCTCATGACCTGTGAAAAGATGGATTTCTGATTGTAGAGATAGGGCCACGATGGGAATCTTGTACAAAAAAATAAATTTGATCATTCTCATCAGTCATGTGAAGACAATGAGGACCTACCATAACCATTAGCGTAGGTTGAAGTGCCTGTTAGCCAAACAAATCCCTAAACTACCGGCCCTTTCGTCAACAGTCTGTGGAGTGCAGACTAAGGTCTCATCCGAGGTAGTATGGGAGGGTGCTGGAACCAAGTTTCCACACCCTTGGGATGTCTTGATGGGTTTTGGAAGGCTCGCGATCCCACCCTACACATTGCGCTACTTCCACGCAGTTGTCTGTCTAGTGCAACTACCATTGCACGACTTAAATGAAGAGCGTGAATGTTCTTTACCCTTTACTGTGCTTATTATTATTATAGATCTTGAATTGAATTAAGTGGGCCCAATACTTTCATTTACCATTCAGCATAAATATACATGCGCGTAATCATAAAATGTAAACAGATGCATAAAAAAAAATATAGAATCAGATACACGATGTTCCAAAACCAACTTATCTTTATTAATTATTTTCCCAGTTACAATCCACTTCCTACCCTGCGCACATAGCTGCAGGGATCTGCGCACATAGCTGTGGACTCTATTAGGCCTCTGCGCACTGAGCTGCAGAGCCTCTTTCTACTACTACCACCCAAGACTCAAACTTACAGACTCAGAACGAATATCGCACTCAAAAACCCGTATCCCTTAAGATCAGAGCTAAAAACTTACTTTCTACTCTTAGAGCCTTGCTCTATTTATACATTCCCATGGTACGCGGACTATGGGTAGGCTGACACATTCTATATTAAATTACAATATTTGAGGGCAGATAACCCTTTGACTTGACTCATTACAATTCGCACTCCACTCACTTTGCAGAGCCTTTACACTACCATTACCCAAAATTGTGGGCTTTAAGCCCCAAAACCGTTACGCAAGGGATCCGCCGCCCAACAGGTCCCCAAAAAAAACATCATGACTCGCCCTCGAGTCACCTCATTGGTGTGGCAAGTCGCGCTGCAAAGGCTTCACGATCCACCATCCCTCTGAGTGACACACTATAATCTGTTGCTCCATCATTGCCTTTTGCAATGTTTCTTCAAGCCCTTGCTCCATTGCCCCTACTAATTTTCTTAACTAATGATGCTTGTTCTGCTCTGCTAGGTTAACAAAACGTGACCACTCATAGGATTTTAGCTCTAGCTGAGATGTCAAATGCATGAACTTTTTGTGCAAGAGCAGCAAGCTTGCAATCTCTGGTTCAATATACTCAATGTCTGCTGAAGCTTGTGTTGCATTTTTGCAAGAGAGTTGGTCCTGTTCACGAGGTCCCAATCTTCAAGTTTCAGCATGGGCACGCGGCCCCGAGATGAAATTTTAATGGAATTTCATCTTTTGTCTCAAGATTCACCATCTTGCCCTTATCTTTCATAGATCGCTACTAGACCACGGGTTTCCAGACCGGTCTTGCTACCTGTCTGGGAATTTTCGGTACATCTCGCAAGTGTTGGCGTTTGGCTTAGCACGGTGTCCTTGGCTATCGACATGATGCCGTCCTGAAGGTCCTCCGTCTCTTTTGGCAGTGTTGCAAACACTGGGCTTAATCTCAAAGAGTCGAAGTTCGGTGGATGACCAGCTGTGATTTATAGGCCTGTTGAAATTTAAATTCAACCATTACCCCCTTATTCGAGTCATTAATGTGAGAGTTATAGTAGAGTGTTTCGAATCTGGCTCTTAATTCATATCTTAATTTCCCATCGTCCACTCATTTTTGCCTTAACTCGGACATCTTTTCATGAACAATGACACCAATAGTTACTTCCTTGCTTATCAGTGCAACTGCATAGCCCCTTCTGTGCGACCGTGACCCTTGTGACATACTGACCCTGTGCGCACCCCTGTTGTCACGCATCTCCCTAACAAATTGTTTTACAGTCCCTCATTCCCTTTCAACTGTCTAAAGTGGTGAGATTGTCTCTTCCTCATCTAGTCAAGTGGTCACACCCCCTTGGTGCAATGCTATTGTGCCTTGTCGAACAAGCTGTGACACAGTCTTTATTATCATCACTACTCTCGCTGCTGGATGCAGTGTGATCTCCTAATTTCCATCTTGAGTAAGGTGTGGCCTTAACCACGACTTTTGATCAACTAGCTTGCAACGATATTCCTCCAATCCATCCTTAGGTTTGTGTGCATCCAGCTGCAACTCTCCAGCTTTTCCATTCAGAAAGTCTTCCCTTAGTTCCCTTTCTAGCTGCTTAATCTCTGTGTCTAGCATCATACTATTCGTTCTCAGTAGCACCCTATTTCTTTCTAGTTCACGAAGTTGCACATTCCCTTGCCGAATGGCTTCCTGAATCCATTCATACTCCTCTTCGCGCGGTCTTGTGATCTCTTCAGTCTGGAATTCACGCATTGTTTTCTCTACCAGTATTACTACATCCCTGGCCTCTTGCGGAGGTTCTTTAGGGACATAAGTTCCTATACCATTTTGCAGCCTCAGACTCGACTTTGTGGCCAAGTTCTAGCATAGTGCTGTATATGCCCATCTGACCGTTGGGACACGCAGGTCCCATTTTGTACACTGTATCCATTGTACCCTATTCATGACTTTGTGTACCTTGGCAAACAATCCCTTTCTCACACTTGGTAGTGCAATCCTTGTCTTCTGCCAATGCGCTCTGTTTTGGCCTGCTATTGTAATACTGCTGCGCACTGGAACAATCTGTTTCGTATACATCTGTACCCATTGGAAAAGGTGTGCATGCAAGTTGTTCTACCCTTTTCCATCAATCCACCTTAGTTGGGGTCTTCCAAAACGTACGTGCATCATCCTACAACATTCACTCCAACTTCCCAAGCTTCCTTGTTATGTCTTCCACCATTTCGCAAGTGTCGCGCGTAGCGCCCATGTTAATGCATGAAATCACTATTGCTCAAGCACTACATGCTTAAATTCTTCTAGAAATTATTCTACTATGGATACCCCATCATATATTGGTAAGTCGTGCACTTATGTAGTCGCACAATGTAGTGATCTTATCAACGTATTGCAATTAAGTGTTGCCATGATCCGGATTTAAATAGGGATGGAAATAAACCAGCTAGGGCGATGGTAGCTTATCTCTGAGAAGAGATGTGGTGGCTACATGCCTCTGAACTATCTTACAATGAGGCTCAAGGGCCTTTTTATTATTGAACAATAAGAAAAAACCTTAAACAACCAAAACCCTAACCCGAGGAGATGTAACACCAAGAGTTTGTGGGTCCCATTGGGGTGAGTTCGACAGCCCACTTCCTGGGGTCACGAATTGGTCATATTATCTCCATTTGACGTGCATGATAGCCCATTGGAAAGATCTCTCTAAAGACTACGATAGAAAAGATGATTTTAGATAGAAAATTGCTAGCGGTAGATTTCCCAAAAAACGTCGTTTAGGCCCTCAAAACGGCTCCGGAAGTTTAGGACCCAAAAAACTGCTAAAAATAGTAAACTGTGCTATAATTAAGGAAACTAAAAAATTGAAAGAGACAGTTGTGGGGGTCCAAATGGGATAGGTGGGTGGCCATCAACATCCACCTAGATCATTCCTCCCCCCTTAAGAAGCAATGGTCCCCATTGCATTGAGTTCCTCCTTGAGATGAGGAAGCTTTTGCTGAGTTGGGTCTCTGGTGAGTTGTTCTGCAATCTCTGATGTGTCTAGAAATGGTGGGAAGCATGGTCGACGACGGTCCACATTGAACACTCGGTGCAAGCGAAGGAATGGAGGAATGTTGTGCTTCAAAGCATTGTTTCCCGTAGCCTTGTTACTGGTCTAAGGACCATGTCGAAGTGGTATAAGTTTCTGATGGGTTTTGGTAAGGCGTTCTCTCTGTAGATGTAACCAAACTTTGTCGCCCACCTGAAACTTGTGTGGTACCCCTATGGGTAAGGAGAATTTGTTCCTATGTTCTGTCATGACTATACCCCTCTGTTGTTGCCGTGTGGAGGAACCCTTTGCGAGGGTCATGGATGTAGCAATGATCTTCCCCTTACTTTGGGAGCGAACCAGACAGAAAATGAATTTCCTAGTCTAGGAGATGAGCTTGCTGCTTTTCTTGGTAGTGATCAAAGAGGTGGCATTAGGTGGGGCTACCTCTGGTATCCTGTATAATGAATTATCCAAAGAAATAATGACAGCGCGAGGCCTTGTCTCATACACAGCATGTCGCCTCCACAAGAATGGCTGGCCTAATAGTACATCGCAAACATTCAGAGGTGTAACATCACACAATACCTCGTCTGTGAAGGGCCTGATGTTGTAGGGAAGGCAACACTGTTGGAAAACTTTCAGATCTCATCCTTCGTGAAGCCACTGGATACTGTACGGCTGCGGTTGTGGTGTAGTCGGTAGGACCGACCACTTCACGACCTTTGTTGAAATGAGGTTCTTTTGGCTCCCACTGTCAACAATGAATTGTAGCGGCGAACCCTTCACCCACATCTATGAGTGGAAAAGACGTTCCCCCTCCTCTGGATCTTCGAGCTCATTTTTCTGGATCTTGGCGGTGGCAACAGTGGCGTTATGCTCCGCATCAATGATCTACTTCCCTTTGCCATTCCCTTTGTTAGGTTCTGGCTCAGAATCGGAACATGCATCTGATTTGGAAGCCTTCAACTCGGCCACCAACGACTGCTTGGTCCGACACTCATTTGTGTTATGAGTGGGACTCTTGTGGAACTCACACCACTTTCTTGTGTCCTTCTTCAGCTTCATGGTGTTTTTCTTTTCTTGCGGCTTCGAGGGGTTGTCTTGGGTCACCCCGCCTTGGCTTTGTCCTTTGGGCTTCGAATTTGCAGATCCAAAGTCTCGCTTCTTCTGTTTGAACTTTTGCTCATTTTTAACAACGTATCGATCTGTTGTGTCGAGTGAGGAGATGTTCAAGAACTCCATCTCTTCCTAGATGTATCTGTGTAGGCAGCCGTGGTATTTGAGTACCAGATGCAGCTCAGAATCTTTGACACCCAATTGTGTGCGAAGGGTATGAAAAATGTTTGTGGACTCCGGCACCTCTTGGTCTCGTCCCTACTGCAATGTGGTCCATTTGATGTATTTGTCCTCATAGCTTTTGACAGGGTAATACTGCTCCTTGATGGCATCCCGGAAGTCATTCCAAGTGGGTGAAGCTGAAAACAGTGAGCCTGTACTTTCATCCTTCTACTCGTAGTAGGTTTCCCACCAATCCTTGATGTGGGGGGCTACTTTGAGAAGAGCGAAAACAATCTTTTCCTGATTCAAAAATTCATGAATAGAAAAATACCCTTCTAGCAGATTTAACCATTTATCTACGACATCTGCGTCTATTTGACCCTCGAAGATGGGGATTTCAAAATTAACTTGTACCTTAAATGGTGTGGTATTTCCAGAGTAGCTATTGGAAGCTGATGCGTTGCCTCTGGGTAGCTACTGAAGGATTTGCGCAAAGCTATCCATCATCGCGTTCCTTTGTCGCTCGAGGGCTTCTTCAAGCAAGATTTTGATAGGATCTCCTGCCCCCTCGTCTTTCTTCTCATCTGCCATGGGAGGCTGTCGGGATTTGTGGGGCTGGTCTTGCAAAGGTTCAAACAGTTCAAGCCCTAACTCCTTATATCTAGACCTCGTTGGGGACATGCAAAGAAAAACAAAGAAAAAGCAGACCGCTCTGATACCACTGATCCAGATTTAAACAGGAATGGAAATAAACCAGCTAGGGCGATGGTAGCTTATCTCTGAGAAGAGATGTGGCGGCTACATGCCTCTGAACTGTCTTACAATGAGGCTCAAGGGCCTTTTAATTATTGAACAATAAGAAAAAAATCCCTAAACAACCAAAACCCTAACCCGAGGAGATGTAACACCAAGAGTTTGTGGGCCCTGTTGGGGTGAGTTGGACAGCCAACTTCCCGGGGTCGCGCATTGGTCATATTATCTCCGTTTGACGCGATAGAAAAATGATTTTAGACAAAAATTTGTTGGCGGTAGATTTCCCAAAAAACGTTGTTTAGGGCCTCAAAACGGCTCCAGAAGTTTAGGACCCGAAAAACTGCTAAAAATAGTAAACTGTGCTATAATTAAGGAAACTAAAAAATTGAAAGAGACAGTTGTGGGGGTCCAATTTGGATAGGTGGGTGGCCACCAACATCCACCTGGATCATGTCACTTCATGCAACCGATTCTTCCAACTTTCAATTTCTTCATTTGAATCTGAGGTACAAGAGCTATTGCGCTCCCATGAGATTCTCCCATCTGCAGTCAGGTTCACCCAATCCTGGTCTTGCATTGTTATCTGGTAAATGCAATCCAGATCATCATCATTTTCATCATCGCGTAAAGGTTCAGTGTAGTGCGCTCCTTCGGCTGGGTCTAGCGAAATTATTACGCATAGAGACTTTTTCTCGAATATCATCTTTCGCTTCTTCAGGTTGATGACTCCATTCATATCTGTGGCCCAACCTATTCCTAGTAGTGCGGGATATAGGTTGTTGTCATCAACAATATCTATCACCTCAAATTCCATCTGCGTGCTCGCGCCTCTGATATCCAGTGTTACCCTTTGCAACCTTCCCATGGGCAAGATCTTTTGTTGGTTCACCATCCATAATTGAATTGGGGACCACTGTAATGCAGGCCTGCCCATGCATTCCCATGTCTGCTTTGGTAACACATTTGCATCCGAACCCAAGTCTAGGATTACCTAATCCATTTCATACTTCCCAATCTATGTTGTCAATCTCATTTCCCTCCCGGTGTGTAATGCATGCCTTCCTAGCTTCCGGACTATGCGTTGTTCACTCGACCCTACACACCTAGTGATCAACACTTATAGTCCTTTAATTGCCTTATTGTTGTGCAAAAACTTCATGCATCTCTCTAAAAAGGTAGTAAGCATAGAAGGATCCATTCCTAGCTCTGGTTGATCCTTACTACCTGAAGTAGAGGCCTCCGTGAAGCTCTTCTTAGCTTCCATAAACGTCTCCTTTGCACATTCCAAGTCAAACACAGGTTCCTTTGTAGACGCCTTACGAACCCATGTATCTTCCTTGGGCTGCTTCCCCTTATCTTCCCCTGTAGTCGCGCTACTTCTGAGCACCATGTTCACGTTGGGGTCTTCTTCGCATGGTTCAGACCTCATCATTTGGATATTCTAAGTCGGAGTAGGTTGTAGTACCCCCTTCTCGTGCATCCGTGCAATCAGTGTAGGACAATCTACCATTTCATGATCAAACTACTCACAGTACAAATAAGATATTCTTGTTGGGTTGGTACCATCGCGAGCGTAGTGCCCCGGTACTCCGCAATTGTAGCAGATTAGCTGTCTGTGGCCCCTTCCTAGCCCCATTCCTCCTCATCCTCAACCTCTCTGTCGAAATCCACCGTGCACCATTCCTGTTGTTGGAGCGAGGGCTCGTGTTTCTATCTGCATTTGATAAGCTGGGGTCTGATCCATCATTAACTCATAGCTCTGACATGTACGCTCATCGTGGCCGAGTGATCTACAAAAATTACAAAATAGCTGTTGGGGGGTCTGTGTGTACTTTTGTAACAAATGACAGTTGTCCATCGTGTGCTTTCTTCCCACCTGACAAATCATGCACCAGAGCGCGGGTGCCGCACTTGGCCCTGTTTGTGCCTCTGGTCTCAATGACATTGGTCCCCCTCCTGCCAAGTAGTTCGCGAATACTGGACAATGATCCTTGTCATGGCCCTGGCCTTTACATTTTCTGCACCACACTTCTTCGTGCACCTCTGGCTGTGGTGCCCCATCCTACTTCAAACTCTGCATCTCTAAGCATAGGTTCTGCAGTTGCATGTGGATCTATTGGACTCCTAATCCCAGATCCTGTATTAGTGTTTCATGCAACCTCATTGCCATTTCCAGTGCTTCGGCCTATGTTGAAAGCTTCTGGTGTAACAACACCATCCTCAGGTGTGGTGTCAAAGATGCCACAAACCACGTGCGGTGTTGTGCATCTGTTAGTGTCACATTTGCCTTGCGGATCGTACTCTTTACTCTTTGATCCAGATCCCAGGGGGTCTTGCCTGGAAGCATCATGATTTCTTTAAATTCGATGATTGACTATGTCTCTGATTCAGCTGGCTAAATTCTCTGTTCAGCACATCCTGGATCTATGCTATTCCTGCATTTGGACGATGATTCGAGTGCTTGATATACAAGGTTAGTGTGTGATCCTGCAACGTGCTCACCAACGTGGTCTTCTTAATGTTGTCATCCATGACTCCTTGGGCTTCCCACACTGCTCTTCCCATGAACTAGAACGATCCTCATTCCCTACTCCTTTGAATACGGGTAACTTGATCGCACTCACCATGCTGAACTGCGGGTTTGGGGGAGGCGGGGTGGTTGAATATGGAGGTGAAGTAGGTAAAGTGGGTGATGGCGTAAGTGGAGGTGATAACTGCGGAATGTGCTACCTTATCAAATTGACTACACTTCTCGGAGAAACATGACACGCTCTTCCTCACTCGCTCGTGGGGGTGAATTTAAAGGACTGTTTCCTAACCCTTCGATCCCTTTGTAGATCTTTCCACTTCGCGTCGTTCCAATCATTAATTTATTCGCATAACCCGCTTCTCACATGAGATCATCTTAATCCAGGTATTCAGGGATTTGATGTACCCAACTCGCGGTCCCTTGAGAAAACATCATTCTGCTTCACTATAGCTCACGGTTGTGTCTATCACGAACTCAGTGATAAACCCCCCTATTATCTGGTCGAGCCAATGGTCCACGACCCACGTGATCTTATCTTTTGATGCCTCTAGTCTGTGTACTAACTTCGGAGTCCACACTATCGGTTGATCGAGCTTGTACCTTCCCTAGCTGTCAGCTAACATCGTGATCCAATCATACAGCTCTGAAGAGAAGGTTGTGAAGAAGACTTCGTGGATTTTCATATATATGTAGCCATCCAACCACCTCTTCTTGCATATATGTGGAGTCTTGTTTTCCTGTTATGAACTTGTGAAATTTGTGATCCAACTAATCTTCAATTTCCTTCTTCATAGGGTTCCAGTGTTCCGACATCAGACATTCGTTAGGCAGATCCTTGTCCCAACAACGGAACCATTTTTTGGCTTATTGGGGCTTGACCTAGGTTTAGTCATGAGTTTTCCAAACAAATCCCTAAACTAATGGCCCTTTCGGCAACAATCCATAGAGCGCGAACTAAGGTCTCACTCGAGGTAGTATAGGAGGGTGTTGGAACCAGGTTTCCACACCCTTGGGATGTCTTGATGGGTCTTGGAAGGCTTGTGATCCCACCCTACACGCTGTGCTACTTCTGTGCAGCTGTCTATCCAGTGCAACTACCTTCGCATGGCTTAAATGAAGAGCGCAAATGTTCTTTACCCTTTACTGTGCTTATTATTATTATAGATCTTGAATTGAATTAAGTGGGCCTGTTATCACCCCAAGAAACTCTCCTAGGTTGTATCTCAGAGATGCTTGGGAACATTATAAACTCAACAAAATGTTGGAAATGGATGAATGGAAGGAATAATGCATATTCAAGCCAGATAACCACTTCTACTATTCTTAACTCCAGACATGGGTGAACACCCCCAGACTACAAGGCTTTAGACCACCAATTACTCACAGTTTAAGGAATAGGTGAACATGGAGAATACTGACCACACCAGCAGATGCACAAGACCATGTGATGGCTAGCTATAACCAGTAAAGAGGTCTATGAATCTATTTCTTAATACACAGACAGGATGACAGCTCTATGGTATTAAGTAAAAAGAAACCTGCATAACACATTCAATGATACATACAAGATTCTAACACAGAGGTGGGATGACAACCCCTCTAATGCTAAATATCAAGAGCACATGAATAAATGCATAACATGCACAACGTATAACAAAGAAGAAGTGGAAAGTGAGCAATTAACAGCAAAAGAAGCTTGTATTAGCTGAAAATGAAGACCAGACATTGCAAGTATCACAGTAGTTACAGTCTCCAGAAGTTGAACCTTACATCAAAACCAAAACCATCAACCCTGACTACATCTGTTTTGTGGGTATATATAGAGGTTGATTACAAAAAAATTCTACTATTCTATGCGTGGAGGGGTCATAATGGACCACCAACCATATTAACTATCTAGAATGGGCCTCTGCCACGATCTGTTGCTTTTATGAACAAAATTGATTCTTTCTGATATTCTGTTGTACTTCTTGATGAGTTGGAGTGTAATATGTATGAAATTCCATGACTGCTAGTTTTGAATTTCTTCTTTGGCGTCGTCCTTCTCATCCTTCGGCCATACTACTTTTGAATGAAGTAGTTGAAGAGTAACTGTGCCAGGTACAGGTAATTGGCCACCTTCATCCTTCTGGAACACAAAAAAGTGAAGGGTATCATATTGCATGGCGGGTAGATGATCTGGTCAGCAGAGCGAGATCAGCCATCAGATCGAGTGAATGGATGGCAGCGATCTGTTGGCGAGAAGATTTGAGTGGCAGCGGGAGCAAATAAATAAGAGCCATCGGATCGTGGGTAGATAGATCCGACGACTATCGGGTGTAAGAGATATGCGAAGGTTAACAGAAGGGAATAGAGTACGGATGGTAAGTGGTATTGCCCGCACCACTTACGAGGGTCGGGTGGTATTCGTATGCGGCCCCATGTTGTGGAGGTAAATCCCCTCTGTGGAAAGAGGCGATCCCTACTATCCCAGAAGGGGTCTAGCAACAATCAAACAACTCTATCACGCAGGTTCCTGATTGCAAATCAAAGACCAATGATGAGGGCCTACCTAGATTCCAACGCTAGCACTTGTAGAAGAGTCGATGCTCCCGTTCCTTTGCTCCAGCCAGTCACGATCCTCACGATCCCCGTGAATGGACACCTGCACATGTAAAGAACGACACAAACACAAGCATAAAATCCAATAGATGCAACTATATATCGGTCAGAAAGGATATAACTCAATCATCATTACAAAAGACAATAAGAGTGGAACCATAATGATAGTCGTCTATTATTGATAAACAAAGAAGAATACAACCATAGTTCTGACGTCAAATCCTCCATTGGCTGGGTGATCAGCAGCACATGTCTTGCAAAGCTTGTTGGGAATGGGAACAAGCCTCTCTCTCCTTGGTTATTTGGACAAGAATCTCCTTACTTTAGATTTATCCTTATGGGAATGAAGAAGGCTTCTTGCAGCATGAACTTAGCAGCTCTCAATCTTTGGAATCTTGGAACTTGGAACTAGAACTAGCTTGTCAAAGGAAAAAGGACAAGCTTTTATAGATAGAGGAGAAGGAGTTAGGATCATCCACAATATTCATGGGATTGGCTTTATCGCTAAGAAGCTTCCATGAGAGGTGGAAAACTACTTCCCTCCTATGGAGATTCGAAGCCAAACTAAACCAACTCAAGATAGATTCAGTTTATGAGTGGGTTAGGAAGAACCTTCAGATGTTTGTTTGTTAAAAACAATACCCAACTTGGCTGGCGCGAGTGCGACTCTGAGACAGAGCACCAGCTGGCGCGCCCTCTTTGGAGGATTTCCCCCATTGGCGTGAGTGATACATAGTGAAAATGCAGGAATGGAAAAAGGGCTGTTTTTATGGGTATTTGCAGAAGATGTCTTCAAGGCATATGAAGTTCATACTTAGGGGAATAAAATGCAAGTGTTTCTAGGTCATGTCACTTCTCACAGGTACTGGAATGAGTCCTCCAAGGTGTGGGAGAAGGGGTAACAGGGACGGTGACAAATTGTTGTGTAATAGATGCCCCCTAAAGCATGAGGCCCGAGAGAGAGAGAGGGGTGAAATGCTTTAAAATAACATAGCCAACCGAAAACACTGCCGCCAAAGAAACTGCATGGAGAAGTACAACTGATATCTCAAGTACATGATGTATGTGGTATGGGCACAGCCATCCATAGAAAAGTACATAAAAATTGGATCCAAAGTATGGGCGCAGCCATCTAGTAAGGATCAATAAACAGACTCAGGCATGGTCATAGCCATCCAGTGAATGAGTCATGTAATGATCATAATAATCCACAAAATCGAAACCTGAATCTCAACAGGCAAAATCCAGGGTCTTGCTCTCCATCTCGACCCAAACAAAGTACAAGTTCAAGCATGTGAATATGGGAGTCGAAGTTGAACATGCAGGAACATTGTCTGATTACCAGTCAATGATGAAAATTGTTAACAGACGCGAGAGGTACCACCAATAATGATAATGGCCCTCAAGTTACTATAGGTACAATCTACGATGTGCGAATCAGTGAGCTGGCGTCGAACACCTGTAGAATAATTCGATCGGAGGCTAATGATGAAAACCTCGCGTCGAACACAAAGAACCTGCCATTGGGGCATGCAGGCTCCAAGGCACCTGAAGGGAGTCTCTAGGTCCACTCCCTGGATAATGAGCTGAAGTCGACAGGAAGTGACCTTGATCGAAGGTGGGCCATAATGTTTCCCACATCATCGACACGAGACAGAGAAGGATAAGATGTTTTGTGAATCAGCATTATGTGAGTTATCAGAGGGAGGTTGAGTATTCTGCAGAGGTCAACTTCTCTTGAACATATCGGTGGCACGATAGTGGACTTGGCAGTATTTGACATCAAATGATCAGAGGTCATGGTGACGAGGCAACGAGCAGATGAGAGGTCAAACAGGATCACCCAAACCCACGGAGGCGAGTGAAAAATGAGATGATATGTCCCCACCCAGACACGAATGCAAACAAGTGTCATGTTCAAGAGCGACATACTGCCGACACGACAATAATTGTGGTTCCATTTTCCCCACCATTTATGGCGAGTACCCCAGTTATTTTTATCAAGTTTGACGGGGATAGCATATGTTTGTAAAGCGTCATTTCGACGGAATCTGATGTCATTAAGTTTTAATGAGTCTGACAAAGGAAGAACTCAACGTCTTTTCATGTTTAGAGAGTTTGAAAAGACAGCGGAAAAGGAAACTCCAGGGGTGTCCTTTTTCATAAAGTTGTGTCTCTCGAGCCCGAAAAAGTATAAAACAATGCTCAAAAGAACCGCCCAATCATTACGATCGAGGAGTACTTTTCGTGAGTAGTGATTTCAACCTGAAAAAGTAAAAGAGCGATCGAAACCACGTCTCTTCGTAACTGTTAACAAACCTGAAATGACAAGGGTCTGACGAACTTTTCGTCTTTGCACGGTTGGAAAAGGGTTTAAAGATGGCTGCCTCTCATTTGCATTTAACGAGTCAAGAGGAATAACTCGACATTCTTTTCACGTTTTAGAGAGTCAGAAAAGAGCAAAAAGATGACTCCATAGTGACTTTTTCATGTATTTACCGAGTCCGACAAAGTATAAAATACAACTCATTTCATCGCCTAAGTCACACAAAAACCTGTCGCTCATTGGAGAGTGACAATAGTGCTTTTGGTGTACGATCTTCAGGCGACAATTGCGGCGAATCCGTGTGACCATTTGGAGCATCGTCGATTCCAGGTAAGAGGCCTCCTCTCCTACTCCATTTTTGTCCATTTTTTAATTGCTTTAGCTTGTTTTGTCATCCTCTGTGGAGGGAATTGTAAAAACTAGGGTTGTGCCCATTAGTGTGGGTTTCTGGCACGAAACCGCGCCAATGGGTCCTTTTTCTTCAAAGGCTCACGCCCATGGGCGCGACTGTTTTAGAAACAGTCACGCCAACGGTTGAGCACACCCTTGTTTCAAAATTTAACAATTTTAAAGCAATTTCAATACATTTTAAATTTTTCCAAAGATCTAATTGATGGTTTTGACCTTGTGATTGCAGGAAAACACGCAAAATGGTACTCCAATGGAAGGAAAGAGAGCATGACCAGGTAGACGTATTGGCCATATCAGATGAAGACTATATGGAAGCCCTTAGAAATACTTCCTCCTGTCTTATCTACGAGCTCAGCCAGAGCTCTTACGATACTTAATCAACCTTTGCGATGAACGAGATCAAGTGTTTCATATACGAGACCAAGTACTGGGACTGGACATATCTAACGTCTATTTCATCACTAGACTGTCGCGCAGAGGGCCAGTGCCCCTATTGATAGGTAGCAGGCCATCCGGTGAGAAGATGGAGGAGGTGATGGCTCGAGTTTGCCTAGGGGCAAAATTTGGATCCGACAGCTCAAAAGTGGATATCGCCACTATTCTGGACCTAATACTCAGAGCAATATTGTTCACCATCACACGAGCTGCAGGGGCACAGGCAACCCATGAAGCAACAAAAAACCAACTGATACTAGCTACAGAGTGTCTCAATCCGACCATCTTCAATTGGGCGGCAACGGTAACAACCAACATGAAGAGGCAGCTTACAAAAGGTAAGTGTGGCAAACTGCAGCAGTTTGGGTATGGTTCCATCCTGGTGACGTTCATTTTGGAACGTGTACCAATCTTTCAGGGCCAAG
The DNA here is from genome assembly GCA_000404065.3 of Pinus taeda. Lineage (NCBI taxonomy): Eukaryota > Viridiplantae > Streptophyta > Pinopsida > Pinales > Pinaceae > Pinus > Pinus taeda. The sequence goes on along the minus strand of APFE030901828.1, from coordinate 60,513 downwards.
GGGCCTTTGTACCTGATCCGGTGCCTCGAGAGCCGAGGATGGCTTGTTGGGCGGCACTGATGCCTAGAGGGGGGGAGGCCGGCAGATGTCATGGAGGCGTAAGTTTTTTGGGTGGCTTCACTGCCAACTGATCATGGTCGAGGATTGGCCGTACGCAAGGACTGACTTCACAGGCAACCCTGATCTCCCACTGCCAGAGGGAGAGGATTGGGATGAGGAGATAGGTATGACCTCTTTTTTGATTTTGTGTTTTATGATTTTTTTTTGTTGATACATGCTTGTTCTAATGACAATTATATGCATATGCAGATGTTGGCCCAGAGTGTCCATCCAGCATGTCTCCTATTGCGAGGAGAAACCAGGCTGCAGCAGATCCTCAGGAGGAGGGCGCTGAGGGAGGAGAACTCATCTAGAACCTTGAGGGTATCACTCGAGGGATCCCGGATTATGCTCGGCTAGCGGATGTCCCGTTAGCGTACCAGAGGCACACAATGGGGGTGCCCAATCGCATCCACCGACTCTTGAGACGTTTAGTGCGAGCAGTGACGTGCTACCATGAGCACCATAGGGAGTAGATATCTAGGCTTTATTTCCATGCATATTTTTTGAGAGACATGTTGTCTCCAGATGTACTAAGACAAACATGTATTATTTTTTGATGATGCATGTGGTGCAAACATTTGGATATATATATATATATATATAGATATATATATATATATATATATATATATATATATATATATATACATATGCTTTATGGTTTATTGTGTTCTATGCTTCTTATGCTATTTTAAATTACATGTTATGCAAATGTCTGTCCAATACATAATTAGCTAATGCATTAGTTAACGTATTAAATCGTCTTGGAATATGCTGATATGTAATGAAATCAAAATCCCTTTCTAACAACTTAACACGTAAATATAACCTTAAAATCCGATGGTCTCTGATGGAATATCGCCCATTGAGCTGCTGGACAACAAGTTGAGAGTCCAAGTTCACAACCAATGTTCGAATACCGAGATTAATTGCCTCGGCTAGTAACTCGATCATAGCACTATACTCAGCAACATTGTTCATGGTATAACCCAGACAAACCCCTTGAAGGTCTACTAACTCACCATGAGGATCGTAGATCACCCATGTCGTAGAGGACAAGTTGTGTGTACTGCCGGAGGCACCATCAACGAAACCAATGTAAGGCGAACCAGACCTCTCTGCAAGAAGCAAAAAGGACACAATAAGCGGCAATCACGCCGACACGCCAAGACAAAAACATGAAAACATGCACACACAACACACTTGCTAAAGCACACGTATGTACAAAAATAGAGTGCACACATGATACTTGTTCAAGTCAAGCCCATTTCGGGACTTACCCCATTGCACCACTGTGTGACTAGCCTAGATAGTGTACGGGTCATCTCGGTCCATTTTGTAAAATGATAAACGGCGTCGATGATATACCCATGCCCCCCAGCCGAGTGAGGGTTACAAGCTAGATAATCAAGGCCCCCTTTTGCAGAGGGGCCGATGGTAGCGACAATGTGCAATGGGGAACTAGAACGAGCGGAAATCATACCAAGAGAAGCGAGGGTTGGAGGTGGGAGTGAAAAGACACCCATGAGGGCAAGGTCTTTAAAGAGCCCAGCTCCCACACTCTCCAATGGAATAGAGGTATGCTCCACAAAAGGCACATTGCCTTGTGACACTCTAGTGTAATATTCCTAAATATTTATTTCTAATATTAAAAAATTAGAATACATCATTGTAGATTGGTTAAGGAGAGCGTAACAAACGATGGAACTCCAATGTAATATTCCTAAATATTTATTTCTAAACTTAAAAAAATATAAGACATCATTGTAGATTTTGACTTTGGATAATTAATTATAGCCCCATTTTTTTCTAATCTCTTGTCTTTCAATTTTACCTCTTTTTCTTCTAGTTTTGATTTTGGGTTTTCACATACACTTATATAGGCTTCCATTTTTCCAAATCTTCATATTTTTTTACTTTAATCTAGCTATATTTAAACTAGGTGGCAGAGACTCGCTTCTATGTAGTTTGTAAAACACATGTTAAAAGAATATAATCATCACTTTTTTTTTAATTTCTTTTAATTGGGTGGACTTAATGGTTAAGAGTATGTGTTTCCTCTTAAGAGGTTATAGGTTTAAATCTAAAAGGGACAAAGTATGTATGCCAGGTTTAAATCTAAAAGGGGCAAAGTACAAATGCATTTGTTTTAATTTCTTTTAATTGGGTGGGCTTAATGGTTAAGAGTATATGTTTCCTCTTAAGAGGTTATAGGTTTAAATCTAAAAGGGACAGAGTATGTATGCTAGGTTTAAATCTCAAAGGGACAAAGTACATATGCCTTTGTAGACTTCAATAGTCAAATCATTTGCAGTGGTGAGTCCTTTTTCCCCCCAATTTAGTGTATGGCTTCACAATGACCTTAAAATTAATTATTTTTTTGGTTGCTAGCCCATGAGGAAATTTGAATAGCTGACCTTTTCACAAGAAGTGCCTTAACAATTCATTCATTTACCAATGACCTTTAAAATTAACTTATTATTATTAAATTTAATATTATTTAGATAATAAATTTATTGATATCATAATTTTTTTGTATTATAATATTTTGGTTTAAAATTATTCTAACAAATAAGTACTTCTATATGATGACATATAGAATCAAATATGAGTTATAAGAGATTATTTCAAGTACAAAATTTCATTTTTTAAAGTCAAATTATTATTTTTACACCAAAGGTGTTTGTGGGCTCGGGGTGAGCAAACATTGTTCACCCAAACCAATAACAACCTTTTATTTTCGTCGTCCCAGCCAATATCAACCTTTTATTTTCATTGTCCTCTAACCAATTGTCCTCCCAGCAAATATCAACCTTTTATTTTCGTTGTCCTCTCACCAATTGTCCTAGATAATAGCAACCTGCTATTTTCATTGTCCTCTAACCAATTAAAAATGAGCATGTGGATTATGAATTTGGAATTTGTTTTTCCACCTATCACCTGTCAATTACTGTGGTTGTCTAATGCGTGCAGACTTCGAAATCTGATCAATGATAAATTACTATGGTTTCCTGACACATGCAGACTTTGAAATCCGATCAATGACAAATTACTGTGGTTGCCTGATGTGTGCAAACTACGAAATCCGATCAATGTGGTATCCTAGAATCCACAATCCAATCAATGTGGTAGCATATCTGGTCATTGCGGTGGCCTTTAAGCTTTGGAGGCCATGCAGACTCCATTTTTCCCTTGTCACCTTGTCATTATTTGCTTGATTGTGGATGGCGAGCGTGCTTGACCGTAGATGGATTGCGGTTTCAACGGTTCATCTTCTATGCATTCTTTGTGGTTAGATGATTGCTCTCGTAATAATATTTGTGGTTTGATTCTTTCTCTGGTAATAGAGGCAGGCAAAGTGCCCCATCTTGATTCAACATAAACTTTATGGACTGGAATTATGTTCTACCTATTTTCGGCACATAAGTCTTTCTCCCACTAAAATTTTCTTTAGCTATTAGTTGTTCGACATGAATCTGCCAAAGGGTTATGCCCACTGAATTGTCACCCAGTAAGTGAAGCTAGACCTTCTGCTAGCTCAAACTCGAGCATATAAAATTGTCTTGCAAGATTCAAAGTATCTTGGTGTAGGACAGAATTTGGTTCAACCTAATTTGTTAGCATTATACATTCAAGGAGTATTAAATATATCTTATCCACTTCAAAAACATAAAGAGTTTCACCTTAACATCTCCAACTTTTGTCTCATGGACCACACGGTGATGTCTGTCCATTAATTTTCAATTACCTTGTTCCAACAGGAAAGGAAATGCCATGTAAAATCTTGAAAACAAGTGGTCTAAAGAATGAAAACGTTATACCTTCCTGTTGTTGTAGTGCTCAACGACTATTCTTGAAATATAGAAAACGTGAGAAGGAAAAATAACAAAAAAACAAAAGTGGATGAGAAGCAATCCAGAAAAAAACACCCTTATACAAATAATTTAATCGATGAACAACACGAGGGTGTTACAAAGAATTCCTTTGCTGCCGCACTTGGTGGATCTCTTTTCGATTTTGTTGGAGTTTCTATTCACGTCCATCCATGGCTTCCATACCCATGCTCATCATTTTCCTCGTCATTTCTCTCGTCATGCCTCTACCAATCCAAATACTCATAGTGGCTCCTTGGTCTCAGGCTAGCTCCTTGGTCTCAGGTTGTCACCGTAGATTGTGACTCAATGGGTTCGCATTCTTCCCGTACGGCTAAACCTCTAGGTAAAAAAAATTAAAAAATCTCTCACTGTGTGTATAGTTCTTCGTTTGCTTTTCCTTTCCACTATTGACAGTTGGCCTAACGGCGTCGCTCTATTTTGATTGTGCAGGGCAGGGGTTTGATCTTTGGCGTGGTTGGTGTGAGCACCACGGCTCCTTCCACAGTAGGCTCCGCCACTGTTTCAACTTGTTTTTATTAATAGTTTCTATTGATTCTGTTGGACCAAGTCCCAGTTCTTGTCTACTTGGAACTTTTGTGTTGTCGCTATGCGACCTGGCTAGTTTGGTATAAACCCTTGTTTATAATCCATAGTTGTGTAATTGTTAAATACTGTTTTGGAGCTTGGTATAAGCCCTTGGTTGTATTTCACAGTTCTGGAATTGTCAAGTTTTGTATAGAAGTTAGGCCGTCCAAAACCCTCACCTAGGGTTCTGCTGGTTCATTTGGTTCTTTAGTTGTTCGTTGGGTTGTACCTGGACTCTGTCATATGTATACCAATATTTTGTTTTTGGAATAAAAGGAAATATAGTATATTCAATTGTATTTGTTACCTATGTCCCGGATTTGATTACTCAGTGTTCATCTATTCATTCTTGGTTGAATTGTTCAAAACCTGCCTGGTTCTTTCAGTTGTGGACTCCATTTGTTGTTTTCCAGCCTTCGTGTCGGGAGTTCTCATGCAATTTTCCTTGTCTGCCTTCTGTTCTTTAGGAGATAAAGTAAATGAAAGAATATGCATGCACCGTATCTGCTTATTTTGGTTTATTCAATGACTAGGAAAAAATAGACAAACGTTTTAATGACTGTTACAGATGGACTCGAATGAAAGAAAATTATTCCTTGTGTTATATTACTGTCCTCATAATTTTAACCCCTCAGAGTGATTTACATTTTGTATTTGTACTGTTTTCCCACAGTTACCTGAACTGTGCACAATTACGCTTCAGTTGTTTCTTTTATTAGTTACATAACTATTAATTCATTCAGTTCTTCTTGCTGCAAGATTTTACAATTAACATGAATGTCTTTTTTTTTGTTCTAAATGGAAGAAATAGTTATAAGACAATCATTCACTAAAAGACAGATAATTGTGATAGTGACCCTAACTAACTATATTGTTCCCTAACTGATACTGAAATTTAAAAAGAAACAACAAGTCCCTACATTTTGCTTTGACTAATTAAACATAAAGAAACCAAGCACTGATAAACTTTCCACCTTGGCAGAGACCAACAACCAGTCATGGTGCCCTTAGCTCGATGCTCCTACATCAGGCTCCCAGGGTAAAAAGAAATCATGACTCCAATCCATGAGCTTCTCGACTGAATAACCCGCCTGCTCTATCTACCTGGCATCAAGCCGCGAACTATCCTCAATAGGACGGTTCTTCCACTTGACCAGATATTGCAGATACTCTTTCCGCCAAGTTCACTTGGCCACCTGAGTGTCGAGGATCCTCTCAATCTCAAGGGGCTGAACATAAGGCATTTGTCTCATCCAAGGCTCACTTGCATCTTAGGTGTCCCGTGTAAGCCGCATGGTACTGTCTTCCTCTGAACTAGCAGTGTATGGAAACAGGTCTGCTAAAGTAAATATGGGTGAGATGCTTATTCTTGGTGGCAGTTGTATTTCATAAGCATTGGCTGAAAATTTCTGGAGAATTTTGCAAGGAACTATCTTTTTGTACTTCAGCTTGTTATATGCACCTCTAGGAAAACGTTCCTTACGCAGATGCGCAAGGACTTCATCCCCTACACTAAATTGTACTTCTTTCTGTTTCAAATTTGTTGGCTGCTTATGTTTTTGATTGTTGTCCTGCAACTTGATTTTCACCTGCTCGTGCAAATCTTTCATCGCGTTAGTGAAATCTTCCCTGTTATGAAACCAGCTCAAGAAAAGATAGAAAAGATAGATAAACGCCTTAGAATTCAGCCTCTTTGAGGGGGCAACCTCCTTTACATTACATAAATGAACAATTCTCCGATGATACAAATGAAAAGACCTCCTTTCTATATATAGGAGTCTAAGGGGTCATAACATAATCAGAGCCTACATAACAATAATAATGTAAGGGCACAATAATAACAATAGTGGGCTTCTATGGGGCACAATAGTAACAATATGAGCACTACATGGGTACATCAATATATAAGTGGGTTGTACTAATAACAATAAGGGGTTACACTAGTAGTATAGGGGCCTAACATGCCCCTCTCCTTCAAAAAGCGTTGTCCTCAACGCTTGAGTAGTTCTTGATGCTTTTGTATAAAATTCTTGTCCTCCCCATGTGGAATCTTCAGCGGGTAAGTTCTTCCACTTGATGATATACTCTGAAATTGATCGATTTCGTAGCTGTCGGGTTCTTGTTTTGTGACTGCTCCAGGTTCCAATATGATTTTTTCTTCCTCTTCAATTTCTGGCAATATTGTTTGAATTAGGATCTTTTGCGCTTTTTGAATAAGTGGCCATACTTCTTCATCCCTCTTCCATTCATCCCTTGCTTCGTTTATCCAAGCTGGTCAAATAATAGAAATAGCACAAAACAATGCTTCCACATTCTCATCCTTGAAGAGTTGTCCCCTTCGGTAAGGTCGCCATTTTTTAAGTACATGTAGTATTGCCAACATTTCCTTCTCATAAATAGTTTGCTTGATATGTAGCAGTAAAAATACCCAATCAAAACATTTTTTACTACGATGTAGATCTACCTGTTGTTTCATATGATTTTGCACCAAAGTGGCATTATCCTTTAAAAGTTGGAGAACTTGTTGTTGATGCACGATGTGATCTTTCACCACTTGAACCTTTTTCTTCTTGATATGTCCTTCTATCTTAAGAGTTTGAGGAGTGATAATTTC
>APFE030901828.1:0-21534 GCA_000404065.3 Pinus taeda | reverse complement strand
TCATAAATTAAATATTATTTTTTAAAACTAGTCGTTTAATATAGTCGTTACATGATATTATGGTCTCTACATTGCTCTCTATTTAAGTCTTTGGAATGGTCTGCCTCTTCATATGGTCATGATGATGAACCACACTGGTTGGTTCCAAAGGCGTCAACCAAAATTTCTCCCATGTGATTTCTACCAAAGATTTTTCTTAATACATAAAAATGTGAAGCTTAACCACTCAAGTAGAACCATACATGGAAGGTAGGAAAAGGACCGGGGAAGTTGAGAGACTTGTGCAGGATGTGAGGAAGAATGTGGGTGCTCCTTCAAATCAGTGCAGGCAGAGAAGTTCACCAGATCGTTACACTGGCTACATGGCTCTAATGACTAAGCCATCCTCTTTCGAGGAAGAAGTAGAGAAACCTGTATGGGTTGATGCAATGGTGGAGCAATACGAATCCATTGTAAAGAACCGTGTTTGGGAAATGGTCCCAAGACCAGCATATAAATCAGTTGCGGGTTTGAGATGGATCTTCAAAGTAAATCATGCAGCAGATGGAAGCATAGAAATACAAGGCCATAATTTTCGCCAAGGGGTAATCTCAAGTTGATGGGATTGACTATGAGGAGACCTTTTCTCCTATAGCAAGGTACTCATCCATTAGATCAATTGTTGCTTTGGTTGCACAGATGGGGTGGAAGATCCACTAGATGGACGTAAAAGAGCATTCATCAATGGAGTTATTGAGGAGGAGGTGTACATCGAGCAACCAAAAGGCTTCGATACTTTTAATCGAGAGTCTCATGTGTGTAGACTCAAGTGAGCATTATACGATCTCAAGCAAGCATTTCAAACTTGGTACACTAGGATTGATATCTATCTCATCGATTTTTCTTCACCAAAAATGAAGTGGATACAAACCTCTATCATATCTTGGTAGAAGGTAAATTGTTGATTATTGTCTTATATGTTGATGATTTGATTTTCACTGGTGATGAGAAACTAATCAAATCTTACAAGGAGGACCTTGCAAGAGAGTTTGAAATGAAGGACATGGGTCTCATGCACTACTTCCTTAGATTGTAAATATCGAAAGGTGATGGGGAATTGTTTGTCTCTTAGGGAAATTATGCCAACGAGATACTTCAAAGGTTTCGCATGGACAGGTTCAAACCCATGGAGACACCTCTACCGACCAACTGGAGGAAAGAGGATGCCAATTCATATGAGGAAGTGGATGCTACTATTTACCAATAGTTGGTGGGTTCAGTAATGTATCTTATGAACACACGACCAGATATGTGATATGCAGTCAACTAGTTGAGCCAAGCTATGGTTAAGCCAACCAAATTATTTTGGAGGGAAGCTAAGCATATTCTATGGTACCTCAGAGGCACTATCTAGTTTGGACTATGGTACAAATGGTCATAGGGAGTGAAGTTATGTGGCTTCACACATGCAGAATGGGTGGGGGTCTATCAGAATAAAAGAGTACATCAAGTGGAATTTTTAATGTTAGGTCTGCAACAGTTTCTTGGTACAGGAGGAAGCAAATATCTGTGGCACTCAGCTCGATAGAAGTAGAATACATGGTTGCTAGTCAAGTAGCATGTGAAGTCATCTATATGATAAAGATACTTGTTGGATTGTTTGGTCAGATGATGGATCCAACTGTGATCTACAATGATCATCAGAGTTGCTTCAAACTTTCTAAAAATCTTGTTTTTCACAATCGATTTAAGCATATAGATATATGGCATCACCATTTACGCGATTTTGTATGGAGGGAGATAATGTTGTTGCAGTACATTCCAACAGAGGAATAATATGATAACATTTTGATAAAGGCCTTTTCAAGAGGGAAGTTCACGTTCCACATGTGCAAGATCGGGGTGGTTGATAATCCCTTTCTTGCTGAGAGGGAGTGTTGAAAAATGCAACAAGAAATTCTCAATTTGATTTTCCCTTAATTAAATTGATAAAATTTCAATTTTGATATCAACAAACAAATTGGATGATGTTTACTTGTGTGACATGGCTTGTGTCACCCAATTTACTCAATAAAATCAATTTGGAGGAGGTAGAGTTCAGTTCTGCATGTGTGATTGCTTACCTGTAGCAATCAAGGTCAATTATCTCAGGTTGTTTTCAGTTAAACTAGTTCCAAGTTTTGGAGGAACTAGTGGAAGGTCAGTTAAGCAGTGGAACTTCAGCCAAAGTCAATGATCATCTAGTTAATTGATAAATCAACCTAAAATAGCTAGTGCATGCAGAGAATTCGATTTACCCAGTTGAGGTGGAGATTCCAAGGTAGTGTAACATCAGTTGTAGACTAGTCTTGAGTGTACAGGTGTTGCATGTAATCAGATGATAAACCTAAGGAATTATGTAATTCAATTAGAGGAATTTCCTAAATAATAGGGGACAATTCCTCAAGGATTAATGAAAGGAAATAGGAGCTCAAGTAGAGGAAAATTTTGACTAAGACTGGGTCAAAGGCTTTCAATGAGCAGAGAGATAGGTTGTGCAGTTGCAGGGCGAGCTCAAATGAGAAATGTAATTGTAATACATTTCTATTCATTTTATTAATGCAAGAATACATTGGGGTTTTTAGAATATTTCTTTCCCCATATAAAAATATGTGTTTCATGTGTGTTATTTCCTCTTGCATGTCTGATACTTTTGTTCTAAATTGTGAATTAATGTCCACAAAGTAGTAAAGTAGGTTCGTGTCTTGTGATTTTGATTAAAACTTCATGAGCAATTGCAAATCTAAAACCTAATTTCTACATTTTGGAGGTTTTCACTAGTCACAAAGATGGATTCAGTCTTTTCTTTAGCCTATAGGTTGGCCTTCTCTGGAAATTCCTCTTTTCTGTGTGGCTACCAAGGGAACATGATGTACACATTCAACTAGGGTTTCCAACCCAATATCGAGTTTCTTAATTTTGTCTTGTTTGATGCAAAATTATGGTCATGGGCTTGGGTTGTCATAACCACATTTTGACCCCTGGCCTTGAATGTAATAGTTGTATTACTCTTTTGGATTGATACATAGTATGAGCATCCAATTTTTAGGTCTAAGTCCTTTTTGAATATATGAAAATCGTTGGTGTAAAGTATGGTTGGACTCCTATATAAATTCCTTTCTTAAATTAAAGATTGGTTGTTATGCCTCTTTTGGATTTAGCTTTTATGACTGGCCTCATAATTTGTGGTTCTACATTCTACTGGCATACACAATTGTCCTATGAATACAAGCAATTTATATTATGAGATTCTTCTTTTTTCCTATTCTGAGTTGACCCCTTTCATAATAGTAGGTTACTGTGTAGCTCTTTTAATAACCAATCTATAGGTTTGGGACTCTTTTGGTGATAGTTATGATACCAAATTCAACCGATTTAATTTAATTAACCTTGTATCATTATAACAAAAGATAAAAGCGAGAGATTGCATTATTGTCTAATCACATACAAGATAATTTCTCTTTCATCTATATATATATATATAGATGGCAAGTTTTCTGATTTATAATGTATTATTATTTTATTTATGAATGTTTTATTTTTTCCTATAGGGTTAGTCTAACGAGGCTTTGTTTATTTTGTTAATGGATTTTTTGTGCCTTCTATAATAACCCACTTTCCTCTCAATCACTTAATAATAACATGCGTTCTTACTCCTGCATAATTCCTTCTCACTTCTATTTTGTTTTAGTTATTAATACTAAGGGACTACCAAAGTCTTGATTCACACGACGTAAATTGTGGTGAATATATTTACATGTATACAAACATATAATATTGCATGGTATTCTACTTTTTTTGTAATAGTTGTCTCCTAATTTCTATTAATAGTCTGAAAGCAGAATTACATTTGATATACTTTAAGCTTCATATAATAGAGCACGGTATTCTAATTCCCTTCTAGCTAAATTTACCAACATAAGTTTTATTTTTTTACAAATTAGGATTAAAACGGATATATGTTTCCTTACCAAGAGATGGATTTGAATGAGGTTAACATAGTACTATTACTTAAAAAAAAAAAAAAAGTCACGGTAATATAATCTTTTTTTTTTTTTAAGTGTAGCATGTTTTTTAACTTAACTCATATTCTATCAAAGGTAACCAGAGTGTAACACTAGATAACATTTATGTAAATATTCCAATAATAATTTGAAGAGGCCTATCTAAGATATAAATATTCTGAGTTCACCTTCTTAGCCAAAATTCCTACTTTATTGTATCGTTGTACAATTCAAACCTAATATTTGATATCTCCAACACAAGTAATTTATGTTATCTTGAACCCCTAAAATTTAATCCTCTGTTTAATATATATAATATATTATATATATAATATATATATATTAATAATACATACGATCTCAATTAACCTATCAAAACTATACTAGAAATTCTTTTGTTCATGTGCAATAGGAGATAGGAACAGAAGACAATAACATATGATAGAAATTGAGTAAGTCTGCAGGTTGTAACGAACTTTTCTTCTAGAGGTGAAGAAAATCCAAACAAGAAAAGAGGGGAGGGTGATGCAACATGATTCACAAGGAGTTGGAGGTTAAGGAGATCCTAACAAATGATGACACTCTAGTGTAATATTCCTAAATATTTATTTCTAATATTAACAAATGATGGAACCCCAGTGTATTATTCCTAAATATTTATTTCTAATCTTAAAAAAATATAAGCCATCATTGTAGATTTTGATTTTGGATAATTAATTATAGCCCTATTTTTTTCTAATCTCTTGTTTTCCAATTTTACCTCTTTTTCTTCTAGTTTTGGTTTTGGGTTTTCACATACACTTATATAGGGTTCCATTTTTCCAAATCTTCATATTTTTTTACTTTAATCTAGCTATATTTAAACTAGGTGGCATGTACTCGCTTCTATGTAGTTTGTAAATCACGTGTTAAAATAATATAATCATCACTTTATTTTAATTTCTTTTAATTGGGTTGACTTAATGGTTAAGAATATGTGTTTCCTCTTAAGAGGTTATAGGTTTAAATCTAAAAGGGACAAAGTATGTATGCCAGGTTTAAATCTAAAAGGAGCAAAGTATGAATGCCTTTGTTTTAATTTCTTTTAATTGGGTGGGCTTAATGGTTAAGAGTATATGTTTCCTCTTAAGAGGTTATAGGTTTAAATCTAAAAGGGACAGAGTATGTATGCTAGGTTTAAATCTCAAAGGGACAAAGTATGTATGCCTTTGTAGACTTCACTAGTCAAATCATTTGCAGTGGTGAGTCCTTTGTCCCCCCAATTTAGTTTATGGCTTCACAATGACCTTAAAATTAATTATTTTTTTGGTTTGCTAACCCATGAGGAGATTTGAATAAGTGACCTTTTCACAAGAAGTGCCTTAACAATTCATTTTTTAAAATCAAATTATTATTTTTACACTGACGGGGTTTGTGGGCTCGGGGTTAGCAAACATTGTTCACCCCAACCAATAACAACCTTTTATTTTCGTCGTCCCGGCCATATCAACCTTTTACTTTCGTTGTCCTCTAACCAATTTTCCTAGCCAATAGCAACCTTTTATTTTCATTGCCCTTTAACCAATTAAAAATGAGCACGTGGCTTAAATTGGAATTTGTCTTTCCACCTGTCACCAGTCAGTTATTGTAGTTGTATGATGCGTGCAGACTTTGAAATCTAATCAATGACAAATTCCTATGGTTTCCTGACACCTGCAGACTTCGAAATTCGATCAATGAGAGATTACTGTGGTTGCCCGACGTGTGCAGAATACGAAATATGATCAATGTGGTATCCCAGAATCCGCAATCCAATCAATGTGGTAGCATATCTGGTCAATATGCAGACTCCATTTTTCCCTTGTCACCTTGTCGTTGTTTGCTTGACCGCAGATGGATAGTGGTTTCAACGGTTCATCTTCTATGCGTTCTTTGTGGTTGGATGCTTGCTCTCGTAATAATATTTGTGGTTTGATTCTTGCTCTAGTAATAGAGGAACAGGAAAAGTGCCCCATCTTGATTCAAACATAAACTTTATGGACTGGCATTATGTTCTACCTATTTTCGGCACATAAGTATTTCTCCCACTAAACCTTTCTTTAACTATTACTTGTTCGACATGAATTTTCCAAAGGGTTATACCCACTGAATTGTCACCCAGTAAGTGAAGCTAGACCTTCTACCAGCTCAAACTCGAGCATATCAAATTGTCTTACAAGATTCAAAGTATCTTGTTGTAGCAAAAACTTTGGTTCAACCTAATTTGATAGCGTTATGCATTCAAGGAGTATTAAATATGTCTTGTCCACTTCAAAATCATAAAGAGTTTCACCTTAACATCTCCACCTTCTATCTCATGCACCACACGGCGAATGTTTGTCCATTAATTTTCAGTTACCTTGTTCCAACACGAAAGGAAAATGCCATGTAAAATCTTGAAAACAAGTGGTTTAAAGAATAAAAATGTTATACCTTCCTGTTGTTGTAGTGTTTAGCAACTATTATTGAAATATAAAATAAGTGAGAAGGAAAAATAACATAAAAACAAAAGTGGCTGAGAAGCAATCCAGAAAAAAACACCCTAATACAAATAATTTAATCGATGAACAACACGAGGGTGGTCCAAAGAATTCCTTTGCTGCCGCACTTGGTGGATCTCTTTTCAATTTTGCTGGAGTTTCTATTCACATCCATCCATGGCTTCCATACCCACGCTCATCATTTTCCTCGTTATTTCTCTCGTCATGCCTCTACCAATCCAAATACTCATAAGGGCCCCCAACCCACACTGTAGAGTTCTAGAGCGTCGATAAATTTGGCCTGCTAAGCAACCCAAATACTAGACCTCTGCAAGTTGTCTTTCTCCATCGACAAGGTGCTTGCAAATGTCAAAGCTGAAAAGACCATCCGAGCAAGAATTGGTTTTGCATTAGAGTAGTAAAGAGTTATGGCCTTAGAAGGAGCCAAAGAATCCCATATTTTCTCCCATAATTTTCTGATGTGGAAGCTGGAAGAGATTTATCTATTGATGTATACATTTGTCCTCCATTCTCCTTGGTGACTCACGCATGGACATGTTGTTAGTTTTTTAAATAACATGTATCCATTTATTGATATGTCTGCCATTCTCCTCGATGACTCACACAGGAACATGCTCTTTGTTTTTGGTTTTGAAATAACAAGTATTTTGTTTATGAAATAACACATATCACATTTTTTGAAAAACACATCATCAAACACATGGAGAAGGAGAAGTGCACTGAAGAATATCACTATTAGCAAAACTTGGTAAGTGTTACAATGAAAACATTGATGGTCAAATCCAATTAAATTGTATGTTCTGTGTTGTGTTAACTTTTCACTTGCTTTGATCATAGGTTTTAGGACAATCTTTTGCAAAATAAAGCCAAATTAAAAATATTTTTTGAAAAAAGACACTTGTATTTCTAATGGTTGGAATACACTCATTTGCCCAGAGACAAATATATTTATAAGGTGTTGCATTCCCTTGGTGTTTTGTGCATTTGCTTAGTTATTTTCATATGAATTTATCTTCAAAGCAACATTTATTTTTATAGAGAGTCAACATCGATTATTTCCATTATGCTAGCTTCTTGTTAACTATTTAATTGTTCTTATTTTTGTGGATCTTACAAACCTGTTAAATTACCTGTGGGTATTATTGTCTTGCATAACTATGTAGAGCGAGAATCGTACATTGTGGAAGTTGGGACATTACCACCCAACCTAATCACTTAGTATAAAACAACAGAGCCTCTAGATAACATGTTCTTGGTCTTAGATGTAACCCAATATTAGTATGGACGAAATACACAATGCAGTCGTTGTTCACTTCAATGGAAATATGAAACCATGCCTTGATATTGGCATGAACCAATATCAAGACATCTAGACCAAGTATGTAGACTATGATATGGAGTTTGTGCAAATGTGCAATTTCGGTCATTGAAAAAAAAAATCAAGGAATTGGAGTTGTTTTATTTAAGTCGGCTAACATGCCTACAATAAGTCATGGTTTTTATGATATGTTTTTTTTGCTAATCATATCTCATCAAATTGCTAAAACATTTTACAGGTTATGTAAGGAGATGTTTGAGAATGTTATAGCTTCCTTTTAAAATCTACTTAGAGATCTCTTGTATCTTTTGTAATACTTGATTACGTTGTTGTAAAGTTTCTACTACTTGTTTAACTGTTATTTGGCTACTCAATTTATACTGATTCATTGCATCATAAACTCAACAATTAAAATATTTCCTTGACTTGAGAATTTATAGAGGGCGACAGCAGTGCACTTTGGCAAGTAGACTGAGTCATGTCATACTTGGGTTAGCTAAGATGTGAACTTGCTTAGTTTCAAGAAGATAAGAAGATAAGGGTTAAGAAGATAATAGGGTAATGCATCTTCTAGTATTAATAATGTTTTGATGATTGATATACATTAGACACACCTGCCCAGGATGTTAATAGAATTTATGTTTTTAGGTGCATCTTTCAGGAATATTAATTGAATTCACATGGTAAATATTGAAGCATACTTTTTCTTTAGCTTTTATTTGTAATAAAAATAAAAAATGTGGGAGCAAGCAGGCACTCTCTACAAATCTAAAATGTTAGAGCAAACAAACATTCTCTTCTTGTTAGAGCAAGCAAACATTCTCTTCATTTGATGATAAGGAATATGTCTTTGGGTTTTGGCAAGTAATGAAAAGGAGAGGATTTTATTTTTTGTTGCTTTAAGTTTCCAAAGATTCTCAATATTCATTTAGTTGATTTCTTAATAAACCTAGATGTTATTTTCTACTTGCAAAGAGACCATGTGGGTTTTTCTCATTCATATTTAATTACAAATACTCAGAGTGTCATGCTCTTGTACCTAATTGAAGCATTTTATAGTAATTAGCTTTAGATCATCAACATTTCATATCTTGGTTCTTGAACATAGAATCATTGGTGTAATTTCCATTTCGTTCCCTTGAGAAAATTCCATTGTTTAGATTCTATAAGCTTTCCAATATTACCTTGTTAAATTTCTAGATTTTTTCTTGAGCTTTCACACATTTTTCTATGTTATATTGTTCATTAATCTATTTCCCCAAGCCTCTTTTTGGAAAAAGAAGAATGCAGTAAAATAAGTCACCAGCAAGTTGAGGACATGCTTTTCTATCTTTGGTGCTTCTAACCTCAACATAGGCACAAATGCTCTTTATGCAATGTTTTAGACATTATTTACAAAAATTGAGATACTAATTGTGGAAAAGTACCACCTTAAGCCAATGTTCAAAACTTGGTCAGTTGATAGATATCATGCCATATTTCTTATGATGATGTATACTCCATTTTAATTAAACCAAACTGTTTGATAATTGTACCATAGAAAAATGGTACAATTGAGGGAAACGACAATGGTTAGGTAGAGCGATGACTCACTCTAAGCTAGTTTAGAAAAACACTTTGGACTAAAAATTAAAATGATTGGTGGTAGAGGTGAATATCTCTTACACTTATGGCAAGATTTATTTTTAAATTCTACAATTGCAGTCATTTATATTTGATGTAGTTGATAAACAATGCGAGGTCATAGAGAAAGGACTGTAGTAGGTCAAATTTAAGATCAACCCTATTTTCCTACACTTATGAATTCTTGGGTCAAGTGTAACAGAATGTTTAATTTAGAGTTATTGTTACATCCAAAATGCATGCCATGAGCCTTAGAGAAATGTGTTAGAAAATTGTGGAACTATTGTTCAAACATGAAATGACAAGGTTGGTGACACTATTTGTATGGCTTTGCATAGATCAAAATGTAAAAGTAGGAAAAATGTTAAGTGTAAATGAATTAAATTATCAACTTCTTCAATTTCCCCTTAAGGTCCTTTTAATTCATGGGGGCTTCACTCAATGAACCTATGACATATCGCGTGCATTCATGGCATACTAAACAATACCCCTAATTGGACTACATATTGGAAAATAACTCTAAAAATCATATTATTTAACCCCCTACCAATATAAACCCAATACACCTCCCCAATTTAAAGAACCCTATTTTCACTAGATATTGTAGGTATCCATTTTTTCATTAATATTTTTTATACCCCTTTATACTTTTTCATTAGCTTTGAGCTCCATTTTTTATACTTGCTAATATAAAAACCCTTTACCCCCTATATATCCCCCAATATATTAAGTCTATTTTTCCTTATTATATATCCCCCAATATGAACCCACGCGGTATGGTATTGCTCCACTAATGAAGCCCCCGTGTTTTAATTAGGGGAAGCAAATTGTAACAATTCAATTACTATCAATTAAAAATAACAAAACAATTTTTTTTATGAAATTCAATATGATATGATATGATGCGTCAATGATTAGTATGCTTCAATATCCCAAAGCCACTAATCATTGATGCATCATATCATATTTTTTTTTGAGAGGTTACAAATTCAAAATTGGAAGGAGATAGAGTATATACACTTGTATAGACTTTTTTTGGTATCAAGAGAATCAATAGACTTTCCCCTGTCATGGAGGAGGCTTAGAGTCGAGTTAGAGGGACTGTCCCTATACTCTTGAGCCTAAAACAACCACTCACAAGCACTCTAAGTAGGTTAACTGAGTTTCAAATCTGGGTGGGGCCCCAATATTTGTTAGTAAGAACTTTTCAATATGGGACAATCACCATTTAGGTCAAATCCTTGCGTGAAGGCGAGCCCCTTATTTCATAAAGAAGGAGGTCTTATACACGAACTTAGTGTTTGACTTTGCCATTATATATATATAATATATTATATAGAGAGAGAGAGAAAGAGAGAGAGAAGAGAGAGAGAGAGAGAGATCTTTTATTCTCAAAAAAAGGGGTCTCAATACACCAACTTGGTATGTGACTTGGCCTCGCCTTAAAATTTGAATATATCTATATATATATATATATCAATTTTTATTTTTTTTAATTATAAAACATTTTAAAGAAAATCTTTATTTTCATATGTATATCACTATATGTATTACCAACCTAGATCCATCTTAACTATGGATGTACCACGTGCCAAGAGGAATCAAATTTCTTTTCACTCTAAAAGAGGTGTGCACCTCAAGAGAGATTTGATCTCTCTTGACTTTTGGTAGATCCGAGTTAACATGGATCTAGGTTCATTTAATTATTAGCCTTTAAAGAGGTCACATTAGAGAAGAATACCACAAGGAAAAACCATAGCTTAAGAATACCATAGGAAAAAACCACAAGTTGGAGAATTTTATGTTTCTTATTTTATTATTGTTATTTTTATTATTTTTAATTTAATTTATTTATGTTTTATTTTCCTCGATTTGAGACCTCTGTGGTACAATATTTTTGATTTAGTCATCGGAGATTCCACAGTAAGAACGTTTTTCTGCCAACGTTTCGAATCCCAACTGGGATCCATCATCAGGGCAACTTGAAGCTTGATAGAAGAAGGGCAGCTGATTAGGGTATAAATAGGGATAAGGAAAGCAAAGAGGAGGGTCAGCTCTCAATTTTGAGAAGTCGGCTGCCTCTTAATTATAATAATGAATCTCTAAAGTATTAATAAATAGAATCATTGTCTTGAAATAATCTTTAGTATAAAATAATTAATAATTATAAATTAAAATAATTATTTATTTATAATAATTTTTTCAAAATCAAATCAATAATTATTAAAGTTATATTTATATTATTAATAATAATAAATATAGCAATAATAGTAATATTAATATAATAACAATAATAATAAAAATAAAATTATTAATCCAATTAAACAAATATTAAATTTATTACTAATTAATGCATATTAATAATAACTATTTATTTCTAAAGAATTAATTCTTTATTTATATTATTCATTATTAAAATATTGATTATATAATTTATATTATAGTAATATCAATTAATAAAGCAAGCTTTATTATTAACTATTTCCTAATTTTTAATTATTATTAAAAAAAAAAAATTAATTAATTATTAAAATTAAAAATTAAAATAAAAAAAATAAAAATAAAAATTAATTATAATTAAGAGGCAGCCGACTTCTCAAAATTGAGAGCCGACCCTCCTCTTTGCTTTCCTTATCCCTATTTATACCCTAATCAGCTGCCCTTCTTCTATCAAGCTTCAAGTTGCCCTGATGATGGATCCCAGTTGGGATTCGAAACGTTGGCAGAAAAACGTTCTTACTATGGAATCTCCGATGATTGAATCAAAAATATGTTTTATTTTGACTAAGTCAAAACGTTAAACATTACAACATATCTATCATACTAGGGTGGAAAGCACCTCTCCTAGTAATAAGGGTTTTAATTAAATTAAAAACAAAAATATTTTTATACATAATTATTTAATAGAATTTTATTTAATATTATTTGATTTTAATAAATTAATATCATAAATTAAATATTATTTGTTAAAACTATTCATTTAATATAGTCGTTACATGATATTATGGTCTCTACATTGTTCTCTCTATTTAAGTCTCTGCCATGGTCTGCCTCTTCATATGGTCATGATGATGAACCACACTGGTTGGTTCTAAAGGCATTAGCCAAAATTTCACCCATGTGATTTCTACTGAAAGACTTTTCTTAATACATTAACATGTGAAGTTTAACCACTCAAGTAGAACCAACCATAGAAGGTAGGAAAAGGACCAGGGAAGTTGAGAGACTTGTGCAGGATGTGAGGGAAAATGTGGGTGCTCCTTCAAATCAGCGCAGCCAAAGAAGGTCACTAGATCGTTACACTGGCTACATGGCTCTAATGACTAAGCCATCCTCTTTCGAGGAAGAAGTACAGAAACATGTATGGGTTGATGCAATGGTCGAGGAATACGAATCTATTGTAAAGAACAATGTTTGGGAAATGGTCCCAAGACCAGCATATAAATCAGTTGTGGGTTTGAGATGGATCTTCAAAGTAAATCATGCAGCAGATGGAAGCATAGAAAAGTACAAGGCCATAATTTTCGCTAAAGGGTACTCTCAAGTTGAGGGGATTGACTATCAGGAGACCTTTTCTCTTGTAGCAAGGTACTCATCCATTTGACCAATTATTGCTTTGGTTGCACAGATGGGGTGGAAGATCCACCAGATGGATGTAAAAGAGAATTCATCAATGGAGTTATTGAGGAGGAGGTGTACATCGAGCAACCAAAAGGCTTCGATACTTTTAATCGAGAGTCTCATCTATGTAGACTCAAGTGAGCGTTATACGATCTCAAGCAAGGATCTCGAACTTGGTACACCAGGATCAATAGCTATCTCATCGACTTTTTCTTCACCAAAAATTAAGCATATACAAACCTCTATCATATCTTGGTAGAAGGTAAATTGTTGATTATTGTCTTATATGTTGATGATTTGATTTTAACTAGTGATGAGAAACTAATTAGATCTTACAAGGAGGACCTTGTGAGAGAATTTGAAATGAAGGACATGGGTCTCATGCACTACTTCCTCAGATTGTAAATATGGAAAGGTGATGGGGAACTGTTTGTCTCTTAGGGAAATTATGCCAACGAGATACTTCAGAGGTTCCGCATGGACAGTTGCAAACCCATGGAGACACCTCTAGCGACCAACTGGAGGAAAAAGGATGCCACTTCATGTGAGGAAGTGGATGCTACTATTGACCAACAGTTGGTGGGTTCACTAATGTATCTTGTGAACACACGATGAGATATGTGATATGCAGTCAACTAGTTGAGCCAAGCTATGGTTAGGCCAACCAAATTATTTTGGAGGGTAGCTAAGCATATTCTATGGTACCTCAGAGGCACTATCTAGTTTGGACTATGGTATAGACAGTCATAGGGAGTGAAGTTATGTGGCTTCACACATGCAGATTGGGTGGGGGTCCATCAGACTGAAAGGGTACATCAATGGAATGTTTAGTGGTCAGCCTACAACAGTTTCTTGGTATAGGAGGAAGCAAATGTCTGTGGCACTCAGCTCAATAGAAGTAGAATACATGGCTGCTAGTCAAGTAGCATGTGACGTCATCTATATGATAAAGATACTTGTTGGATTGTTTGGTCAAATGATGGATCCAACTATGATCTACAATGATAATCAGAGTTGCATCAAGCTCTCTGAAAATCTTGTTTTTCACACGATTCAAGCATATAGATATATGGTATCACCATTTACGGGATTTTGTGCAAAGGGAGATAATGTTGTTACAGTACATTTAGAAAGAGGAATAATATGCTAACATTTTGATAAAGGCCTTGTTAAGATGGAAGTTCAAGTTCCACATGTGCAGCATCTGGGTGGTTGATAATCCCTTTCTTGCTGAGAGGGAGTGTTGAAAAATGCAACAATAAATTCTCAATTTGATTTTCCCTTAATTAAATTGATAAACTTTGAATTTTGGCATCAACAAACAACTTGGATGATGTTTACTTGTGTCACATGGCTTGTGTTACCCAGTTTACTCAATAAATTTGACTTGGAGGAGTTAGAGTTCAATTCTGCATGTGTGATTGCTTACTTATAGCAATCAAGGTCAATTATCTCAAGTTGTTTTCAGTTAAACTAGTTCCAGCTTTTGAGGAACTAGTGGAAGGTCAGTTAAGCAATGGAACTTCAGTCAAACTCAATGATCATCTAGTTAATTGATAAATCAACCTAAAATAGCTAGTGCATGCAGTGAATTCGATTTATCTAGTTGACGTGGAGATTCCAAGGTAGTGTAACATCAGTTATAGACTAGTCTTGAGTATACAGGTGTTGCATCTAATCAAATGATAAACCTAAGGAATTATGTAATTCAATTAGAGGAATTTCCTAAATAATAAGGGATAATTCCTCAAGGAATAACGAAAGGAAATAGGAGCTCAAGTAGAGGAAAATTTTGACTAAGACTGGGTCAGAGGCCTTTAGTGAGCAGAGAGATAGGTTGTGCACTTGCAGGGCGAGCTCAAATGAGAAAAGCAATTGTACTACATTTCTATTCATTTTATTAATGCAAGCAGACATTGGGGTTTTTAGAAGATTTCTTTCCCCATATAAAAATATGTGTTTCATGTGTGTTATTTCCTCTTGCATGTCTGATACTTTTGTTCTAAATTGTGAATTAATGTCCACAAAACAGTAAAGTAGGCTCGTGTCTTGTGATTTTGATTAAAACTTCATGAGGAGTTGCAAATCTAAAACCTAATTTCTACACTCAGTCTTTTCTTTAGCCTATAGGTTGGCCTTCTCTGGAAATTCCTCTTTTCTGTGTGGCTACCAAGGGAACATGATGTACACATTCAACTAGGGTTTCCAACCCAATATCGAGTTTCTTAATTTTATCTTGTTTGATGCAAAATTATGGTGATGGGCTTGGGTTGTCACAACCACATTTCGACCCCTGGCCTTGAATGTAATAGATTGTATTACTCTTTTGGATTGATACATAGTATGAGCATCCAATTTTTAGGTCTAAGTCCTTTTTGAATATATGAAAATCGTTGGTGTAAAGTATGGTTGGACTCCTATATAAATTCCTTTATTAAATTAAAGATTGGTTGTTAGCCTCTTTTGATTTACCTTTTATGACTGGCCTCATATTTTGTGGTTCTACTTTCTACTGACATACACAATTGTCCTATGAGTACAAGCAATTTATATTATGAGATTCCTTTATTTTTTTTCCTATTCTCAGTTGACCCCTTTCATAATAGTAGGTTATTGTGTAGCTCTTTTAATAACCAATCTATAGGTTTGGGACTCTTTTGGTGATAGTTATGATATCAAATTCAACCGATTTAATTTAATTAACCTTGTATCATTATAACAAAGATAAAAGTAAGAGATTTCATTATTGTCCAATCACATACAAGATAACTGCTCTTTCATATCTATATATATATATATATATATATATAGATATATGGCAATTTTACTAATTTACAATGTATTATTATTTTATTTATGAATGTTTTATTTTTTTTCCTATACGGTTACTCTAGCGAGGCTTGGTTTATTTTGTTAATGGATTTTTTGTTACCTTCTTATAATAACCCACTTTCCTCTCAATCTCTTGATAATAGCATGCATTTTGACCCCTGCATAATTCCTTCCCGCTTCTATTTTGTTTTAATTATTAATACTAAGAGACCATCAAAGTCTTGATTCACACGACGTAAATTGTGGGGAATATATTTACATGTATACAAACATATAATAATGCATGGTATTCTATTTTTTTTGTAATAGTTGTCTCCTAATTTCTATTAATAGTCTGAAAGAGCAAAATTACATTTGATATACTTTAAGCTTCATATAATATACATATAATAATGCATGGTATTCTAATTCCCTTCTAGCTAAATTTACAAACATAAGTTTTATTTTTTTACAAATTAGGATTAACACGGATATTCCATGTTTCCTTACCAAGAGAATTAAAATTAGGGTCTAATGTAAGAATATTTCATTCGTGGACTTGAATGAGGTTAACATATTACTATTACTTAAAAAAAAAGTCACCATAATATAATTTTTTTTTTTTGAAGTGTAGCATGTTTTTTAAATTAACTCATATTTTATTAAAGGTAACCAGAGTGTAACATTACATAACATTTATGTAAATATTCCAATAATAATTTGAAGAGGCCTATCTAAGATATAAATATTCTAAGTTCACCTTCTTAGCCAAAATTCCTACTTTATTGTACTATTGTACAATTCAAACCTAATATTTGATTTCTCCAACACAAGTAATTTATGTTATCTTGACCCCCCCTAAAACCTAATCCTCAGTTTAGATATATATATATATATATATATATATATATATATATATATATATATATATATATATATATATAGATATTCGATCTCAATTAAGCTATCAACCAATACTAGTAATTCTTTTGTTCATGTGCATAGGAGCTTAGGAACAAAAGACAATAAACTATATGATAGCAATTGAGTAAGTCTGCAAGTTGTAACGAACTTTTCTTGTAGAGGTGAAGAAAATCCAAACAAGAAAAGAGGGGAGGGTGATGCAACATGATTCACAAGGAGTTGGAGGTTAAGGAGATCCTAACAAATGATGACAGTCTAGTGTAATATTCCTAAATATTTATTTCTAATATTAAAAAATTATAAGACATCATTCTAGATTGGTTAAGGAGAGCCTAACAAATGATGGAACTCCAATGTAATATTCCTAAATATTTATTTCTAATCTTAAAAAAAATATAAGAAATCATTGTAGATTTTGACTTTGGATAATTAATTATAGCCCCATTTTTTCTAATCTCTTATTTTCCAATTTTACCTCCTTTTCTTCTAGTTTTGGTTTTGGGTTTTCACATACACTTATGTAGGCTTCCATTTTTCTAAATCTTCATATTTTTTTACTTTATTCTAGCTATTTTTAAACTAGGTGGCATGTACTCGCTTCTATGTAGTTTGTAAATCACATGTTAAAAGAATATAATCATCACTTTATTTTAATTTCTTTTAATTTGGTGGACTTAATGGTTAAGAGTATGTGTTTCCTCTTAAGAGGTTATTGGTTTAAATCTAAAAGGGACAAAGTATGTATGCCAGGTTTAAATCTAAAAGGGGCAAAGTACGAATGCCTTTGTTTTAATTTCTTTTAATTGGGTGCGCTTAATGGTTAAGAGTATATGTTTCCTCTTAAGAGGATATAGATTTAAATCTAAAAGGGACATAGTATGTATGCTAGGTTTAAATCTCAAAGGGACAAAGTATGTATGCCTTTGTAGACTTCAATAGTCAAATTATTGCAGTGGTGAGTCCTTTGTCCCCCCAATTTAGTGTATGGCTTCACAATGACCTTAAAATTAATTATTTTTTTGGTTTGCTAACCCATGAGGAGATTTGAATAGGTGACCTTTCACAAAAAGTGCCTTAACAACTCATCCATTTACCAATGACCTTTAAAATTAACTTATTATTATTAAATTTAATATTATTTAGATAATAAATTTATTAATATCATAATTTTTTTTGTATTATAATATTTTGGTTTAAAATTATTCTAACAAATGAGTACTTCTATATGTCATAATATAGAATCAAATATTAGTTATAAGAGATTATTGCAAGTACAAAATTTCATTTTTTAAAGTCAAATTATTATTTTACACCGAAGGTGTTTGTGGGCCCGGAGTGAGCAAACATTGTTCACCCTAACCAATAACAACCTTTTATTTTCGTCATCCCAGCCAATATCAACCTTTTATTTTCGTTGTCCTCTAACCAATTGTCTTAGCCAATAGCAACCTTTTATTTTCATTGTCTTGTAACCAATTAAAAATGGCAGGTGGCTTACGAATTTGGAATTTGTTTTTCCACCTGTCACCTGTCAATTACTGTGGTTGTCTAATGTGTGCAGACTTCGAAATCTGATCAATGACAAATTACTATGGTTTCCTGACATTTGCAGACTTCGAAATCCGATCAATGACAGATTATTGTGGTTTCCTGATGTGTGCAGTCTACAAAATCCGATCAATGTGGTATCCCAAAATCCGCAATCCAATCAATGTGGTAGCATATCTGGTCAATCTGGTAGCCTTTAAGCTTTGGAGGTCACGCAGACTCCATTTTTCCCTTGTCACCTTGTCGTTGTTTGCTTGATTGTGGATGGTAAACGTGCTTGACCACAGATGGATAACGGTTTCAAAGGTTCATCTTCTATGCGTTCTTTGTGGTTGGATTCTTGCTCTCGTAATAATCTTTGTGGTTTGGTTCTTGCTCTGGTAATAGAGGCACAGGCAAAGTGCCCCATCTTGATTCAAACATAAACTTTATGGACTGGCATTATGTTTTATCTATTTCTGGCACATTAGTCTTTCTCCCACTAAACCTTTATTTAGCTATTAGTTGTTTGACATGAATCTGCCAAAGGATTATACCCATTGAATTGTCACACAGTAAGTGAAGCTAGACCTTTCACCAACTCAAACTCGGGCATATCAAATTGTCTTGCAAGATTCAAAGTATCTTGTTGTAGGACAGACTTTGGTTCAACCCAATTTGATAGCGTTATGCATTCAAGGAGTATTAAATATGTCTTGTCCACTTCAAAAACATAAAGATCTTCACCTTAACATCTCCACCTTTTGTCTCATGGACCACATGGTGAATGTTTGTCCATTAATTTTCAGTTACCTTGTTCCAACAGGAAAGGAAAATGCCATGTAAAATCTTGAAAACAAGTGGTCTAAAGAATGAAAACGTTATACCTTCCTGTTGTTGCAGTGCTCAACGACTATTCTTGAAATATAGAAAAATTGAGAAGGAAAAATGACAAAAAAACAAAAGTGGATGAGAAGCAATCCAGAAAAAAAAAACACCCTTATACAAATAATTTAATCGATGAACAACATGAGGGTGGTCCAAAGAATTCCTTTGCTACCGCACTTGGTGGATCTCTTTCTTATCTATTTTTAGCTATTACAATGGTTTATAATTATAGACTGAAGTTTAGGTTATATTTGTTGAGATTTAGGAGGGATTAATTGAATACGGTTGAGGAACGGAATCATGTTTTTGTAGTTCATTTTATGTATAAGTACTTATCTTGATTCCTAAAAAAAAAAAGGAAAAGGGAGGGTGTTATTATTGGTGATATAAAAAAAAAAAAAAAGAGGAAAGAGGGTTGTTATTACTGAGTAAGGAAATTAATTATTGAAATTGTGAAAAAATTGTATCTTGGTGGTTGATACTAAAGGATTTATAAGCTTATTGAAAATGGCTAATGTATTGGCAGAATCTTATTTATTTGAATCTAACAAGTTAGATGGTGAAAATTATGCAAATTGGAAGTTTAAGTTGCAGACTTTGATGGAAGGCAACAATATATGGGCGATTGTGTCTGGAGCTGAAGTTAAGCGAGTGTCCCCTCAAGCCATAGATGTTGCAATTCAAGATTGGGAGCGACGGGAAAATAAAGCAAAGGTGCTTTTGCGGATGACGGTTAAGGACAACATTATTCCACACATTAGAGAGTGAAAAACATCCAAGGGGACATGGGACACTCTCAAAAATTTGTATGAGACGAAGACTACAAATCGAATATTGTATTTAAAGAGTAAGCTTCTTTCAATTAAGATGGAAGAAAATGTAAGTGTTAGTGATTTTATTTCTAGAATAAAAGATCTAAATGATAAATTAGGTGACATTGGTGAATCAATATCTAGTACAAACTTGGTTACTGTAACATTAAATGGAATGCTTGATGAATATCAAATGTTTATGACTAGTCTTTTAGCTAGAGAGAAGGCTCCTACTTTTGATGAGTTGGCAGGTATACTTATGCAGGAAGAAGAGCGGAGAAGAAGCCTTAAACAGAAATCTCCCAATTCAAATTTGGCATTGATGGCCAAAGGGAAGAAGTCCTTCAAAGGCAAACAATGGGAGAAAAATAAAGGCAAAAAGCCATTGGTAAAATCATTTCAAGGTACCCCTTTACCAAGTACAAATGCCAAATCAAGTAGAGATGATGTGTGTTATTACTATGGAAAACCTGATCATTTTGCTAAGAATTTCATAAAAAGGAGGTCTGATCAGTTTAAACAAAGAAGGCATTCAGGAAATTATGTTGATAGAGATGAAGCAATTAGTCAAGATGTTAACAATCTTAAATTGCTTGTGTCCAATGCTGCTTTATCAGTAGAAACTGATGATGATAATGTTTGGTTTATAGATTCTGGTGCATCAATCCATATGTCTTGCAAAAGAGATTGGTTTGATACTTATCATGAGATTAATAATGGTGGACACATCTATTTAGGAGATAATAGATCACATGAAATTAAAGGATATGGTAATATAAGTGTATGATGCCTAATGGACAAGAAAAACAAATTCAAAATGTGGTGTATGTTCCTGGATTAAAGAAGAACTTAATTTCAGTATCTACTATCACATATCAGCATTTAAAAGTTGAATTTGTGAAATCACATTGTTTGGTAAAGGATGTGCAGTACAACTACAAAGTTGTTGCAAAAGGAATGAGATTTGGAGGTTTATACAAGTTGGATGTAATGAATAATGGGCATCAAGCTTTGGCATCAATAGGCATGTTAACTATAGAACTTTGGCATCAAAGGGATGGACACTTAAATCATAATGACCTAATGTTACTACAAAAGAAATTGATGATAGAAGGTCTTCCAATTATTAAGGGTGAACACTTTGAATGTGAAGGTTGTGCACTAGGAAAACAACATAGGGAAGAATTTCTTGTGCATGAAAATAGAAGAAAACGTGAAATACTTGAACTAGTGCATATTGATGTATGTGGCCCAATGCAAACTAAATCACTTGGTGGAGCATATTACTTTCTTATATTTATTGATGATAGCACTAGATACACCTGGGTTGTAGGTTTTAACCCCGTACAGGATTTACCTGCATACGAATTCTAAATCACAGGAAAAAATAAAAAATGCGAGAGCATAACACATAAAACACATATACACAGAGATTTCCCACTGGATCTCAAAACCGAGACTACCAGCTT
>APFE030901822.1:35218-106347 GCA_000404065.3 Pinus taeda | reverse complement strand
TTTCTGCATGTCGTTGTCAATCATCTCAGTCTGGTTATGCTTTAAATGTATCTTCTTCTTCTCATTCTCATGAGTGGCTCAATGATTCTGGAGCCTCTTATCACATGGCCAAAAATAAAGCCATGTTTTCTTCTTTACATGATTGTAACACCAAAAATATATATGTTGGTGATGATAGATCTCTTAATGTTGTGGGGACTGGAACTGTTCATCTAGACAATGGTCAGTTTAATGATGTATTATGTGTTCCAACCTTATCCAGCAACCTTCTATCTGTATATCAGATAACTCATTCAGGTGAAGGTAAAATTGTTGAAATTTCACCTCATGATGTTGTAATCAAGGATCTAAGAGATCCTAAACAGATTATAGCTACTAGTATTGCTGATGATTCCACAAGGTTGTATAAGTTTCACAACTTTGGGTCATCAAATCTTCCCTCAGTATTTGTTGCTCATAATGATGAAGTGAGCAAACTTTGGCATGAACGATTTGGTCACTTAAACTATCGCTCCCTTCAGCATCTATGTAAAGAAAATATGGTGACAGGTCTTCCTATGGTATCTTGCAGAAGTGGTGTTTGTTCCGGATGTGTACTCGGAAAACATCATCGGGACAGTTTTGAAAAACGTGCCTCTTGGCACGCCTCAGCCCCTTTACAGCTTGTGCACAGTGATTTTTGTGGTCCACTTCCTGTTGCTTCATTCTCTGGCTGCAAGTATTTCTTAACTTTCATTGATGATTTCTCCAGACGCACTTGGGTATACTTCTTAAAACTCAAGAGCGAAGTATTTAACACATTTTTGGCCTTCAAAGCCTTTGTTGAAAAACAATCGGGACATCAAATTCTTAAGCTAAGAACTGATAATGGTGGAGAATATGTTAAAAACACATTCATCAACTTTTGCACCGAAAATGGAATTCAAATGCAACACACTGTTCCATACACTCCACAACAAAATGATGTAGCTGAAAGGAAAAATCGCACCTTAAAGGAAATGGCTAACTGTATGCTGCAATCTAAAGGACTCAGTCTTAGTTTTTGGGCCGAAGCAATTAATTGTGCAAATTATATAATAAATCGCACTCCTACTAAGGTTCTAAAGAATATCACTCCAGAAGAAGCTTGGAGTTCCATTAAACCAGATGTAAGTCACTTTGGTATTTTTGGAAGTGAAGCATGGGCCCATATTCCAGATGAAAAGCATAAAGCTTTAGAACCTAAGAGTGAGAAATGTACTTTTGTTGGATATTCTGAAGATGTAAAAGGTTATAGACTTATTCCATTTAAGTCCAAAAATGTTATCATTAGAAGAGATGAAAATTTTGATGAAAATAAATCGGCCTGCGAGCCTAGTCCGGCGGATGTGCCACCTCTTCCTATCTCTTCTACTTTTGAAAACATTTCTTCTTTAGATGATGAAAGTGAGGATGATAATCCTCCACCACCTTTTCAGGATCCTCAACTTCCAAGATGGGTCCGTGCTACTCGCGATGCAGCAGGTGATCTTGCCGGTGATCCTACAGATCAGCGACGTACACGTTCTCAGTTTGAAAGAGCCTCTTCTTTACTGGCTCAAGCTCCAGTAAATCATGATCCTGACACTTTTGCAGAAGCTTCAGGCCATCCACATTGGGAAGCAGCTATGAATGAAGAATATCATTCATTGTTGGCAAATGATACATGGGATCTTGTTCCTCTACCAAAGGGACGCAAACTTGTTAGATGTAAATGGGTTTACAGAACCAAGTATGGACCAGATGGGAAAGTTGATAAACATAAAGCTCGTCTTGTTGCTAAGGGCTTTTCACAGGTTGAAGGCATTGACTACACTGAAACCTTCTCCCCTGTTGCCAAAATGAACTCTATACGCCTTGTTCTTTCCCTTGCTGCCTCTTTAAAATGGGAAGTCCATCAGATGGATGTTAAATCTGCCTTCTTGCATGGGGACTTGCATGAAGAAATCTATATGGAACAACCCATTGGCTTCATCCAAACAGACTCCAGCCTTGTATGTCGACTTACGAAATCTCTTTATGGTCTCAAGCAAGCTCCTCGGGCTTGTTATGCTAAAATGGATAGCTTTCTTTTAGAATATGGCTTTTCTAGGTGTTATTCTGACAATACTGTCTACACCAAGAAAGTGGGCAACTCTCTTATCATCCTTGTTCTTTATGTTGATGATCTTATTCTTACTGGTAGTGATCCCAACCTTATAAACCATGTGAAGTCCAGCCTTAAAAAGAAATTTGAAATGACAGACTTAGGACACTTCACTATTTTCTCGGTCTTCAAGTCTTGCAATCCAAGGAGGGTATTTCCCTTTCCCAGTCCAAGTATGCTTGTGATATTCTTCGTCATTTTCACATGGAAGATTGTAAGCCAGCTCCTTCTCCCTTTCAGTCTGGAGTCAAACTTTCAGTCTCTTGTACTTCTCCTGAAGTTGATGCTACCTCATACCGTCAACTTGTAGGAAAACTCTTGTATTTAACCCATACTCGTCCTGACCTTTCCTTTGCTGTTGGCCTTGTTGCTCGTTTTATGCAAAACCCCCGTGAAAGTCATTGGAAAGAAGCTAAAAGAACACTTCGTTATGTTCGAGGTACAGTACAGTTTGGGATTCATTACAGTGCCAAAGCAGCTCCTCTATTAGTTTGGTTTCACTGATTCTGATTGGGCTGGTGACCCTGATGATCGGAAGTCTACTGCCGGTTATGTCTTCACTCTTGGTTCAGGACCTATTACATGGGCTTGTAAGAAACAGGCTGCCATTTCTCTTTCGTCAGCAGAATCAGAGTATCGTGGTGCCGTGGAAGCTAGTAAGGAAGCCTTGTGGCTTCGTCAGATCCTATCAGAATTGGGCTTTGAGCAGCAGCATCCGACTACACTTTGGTGTGATAATCAAAGTGCCATTCAGCTTTGCAAAGATCCAGTTCAGCATCAGCGCAGCAAACACATTGAACTTCACATGCACTTCATCAGAAAGCTCATTCATGACCATGTTCTTGAAGTGCAATATTGTTCAACAGATGATCAGGTTGCAGACATCTTCACAAAGGCTCTCACAGAGGCGAAGTTCACTAAACTTCGATATATGCTTGGAGTTCAGGAAGTTGTCACTAAGGGGGGATAGGCTCTAGTGCCTCCTTCCTTCTCCTATTGTGTCATATTTGTAAATCCTTCAATCCTATCCCAAGTTGTTCTTAAGGGGGGATGTTAGGATATTCCGACACATAGGAAATAGTTAAGTTCAACTTGGTCTAGTATAGAGTTAGGTATAGAGTTAGGTAAAGTGTGTTCCTTTACCGTTGTACATTTTGTAACTTACAATCCGACGGTCACGATATGTAGTGATCCGACGGTTCATTCTCTCCTCGGTATTACCGACACTTGATCCGTGGCTTGACACCCGATTGGTCCATGAATTCTATTTAAAGCGCATGGAGGGTCATTTGTAGGTTAACCGTGCATGAGAGAAGCTTATGTAAATTTTCATTCTTTTATTAATAAATTGCCTGTAGTAGCCACGTTGGCGCAGGCCGTGGACTGTTTCCCTCTCTGAGGGTTTTAACCACGTCAAAATACTGGTGTATTGATCTGTGATCTGTTTGTGAGCGGTGTCCTTCTGGTGTTCTGTCTGAGGAACTTACCCTGTAAATTCCTACAATCACATCATCATTTGAACAGGATTTCATCACTTAATCACAATAAAACTTTGAAAGACAAATAGATAGTTGTATATAATTTTTTACAAATAGTTTGTGTCCAAGACAAAATCGATCATCTGTCCTAAAAAACTCAAAAATGAATGCAGAAAATATCCCAATAGACTAGTGTTGCTGATGATAATAGGTCACAGCCTATGCTATCATATGCAGGAGTCTCATCTAGCGACTTAGCATGCTAATGGTATGGAGCTGCAATCTCATGGGTAACTCCTCAATCTAGACATCCGAAATATCGAGAGTTAAACCCTCTATGTGATCTTGCAACTGAACCAAGGTCTCTACTATGCCCATATCTCTAAGAACTGCCCTCCCAACAACTCTCTGCACTGGCACACCTGCCTCCCTTGGGCGTACCACAGGTCGAATGCATCCAACATCTACATACATATATGAGTTTATTAAGTCTTGGTAGCAATCAAAAAACACAAAAAAAAAGTAAAAACTTTAGAAAGAAAAGTGTGGTCAAATCAATTTACCAATAACGCTCCACTGCACCCCAATTGGTAATACCATATTTGGATCACCACGAAAGTCCATCCTAGCATATCGATATTCTGTGAAGACCATCTCTTCATCATTGAACCACTCAAAGAAAGCAGAGGAAAATGAGATCAATGACTGGCCAGCATGCCTAGCCATAAGATCTACCCACCTTTGCATCAGTGGGTCTCTAGGTCTAGGTACTCA
The DNA here is from genome assembly GCA_000404065.3 of Pinus taeda. Taxonomy (NCBI): domain Eukaryota; kingdom Viridiplantae; phylum Streptophyta; class Pinopsida; order Pinales; family Pinaceae; genus Pinus; species Pinus taeda. Next base: position 101,931 of record APFE030901822.1, on the reverse strand, counting down.
CAAAGAAATGTGGTGTGGTTGCATAAGTGGGATTCTCTCCAGGGTGACATAAATGAAGATAGACCCATAACCAAATTTTCGTCTTTCTAGCCTTCACCTTGGTCAGTTGTTCTCTCATAGATGGAAGAATTTCCTCACACTAGTTGAATACCTTTGGTTCCAGGCATTCTAGGGCACACTGCATATAAGATCTGTTTACTAAATGTAAAGCCACACTACCAACCAATCTAGCAAGGGTAAAAATGATTGTTCTCAAAGGTCGATCACTAACATCTCGGATATGAATCTTTCCATCTCTGTTGGGTTGAGATGCTTCTTGAAAGAACTGACGAATATAATCTCTCACTGATTCACCTCTTCTGGTGAATCCTGATAATGAAATGGGAGCACCCCGCCTCAATAAACCCGTTAGAAAGTAAACATTCTCGATGGTAAAAGGGATCACTTTACCCCTAATGTGAAAAACCTTGTCAATAGGATCCCAAGCATGAACAAGACCCTGTAGCAGTTCAATTTTTTACTGCATGTTAGATAAGCAAAAGAAATTTAGCAACCCAGAGTTCCTTAAGGCATCAATTTGTGCCCTGATCATTTAAGGCAATCATGTCGTGTTCCTCATGTTATCATTCTCTCCATGTAACAGCCATTTTGATATAATGAATATCTAAAACACAATCATTAGATAAATTAGGGTCCAACTTGTGCAAAAATCAATTAATTTTTTTTGGAAAAAACAACTATTTAATTTTAGTTTCTGTGCCCATCACACTTTCCCTTTAGACACAGTGCTATGCATTGCATGCTACCTTCTAGGTGCATGAAATGCATTGCACTTTTTGACATGGAAAGGGTGCGATGATCCAAAGAACACAATATGAAACCCCGGGGGCTTGAAAAACTAAGAATTTTTTCTCAAAACTAAATGAATGGAATAGAATGAAATAGTATTGGGATAGCTCCTACCTGGTCCTGGCGACATGAGAAATGATCCACTGAATCCTTCGCAATCAGCTGGTGAATTTTGGGGTAAAACACTGCTCTATAGCTCCAAATCAAATGGTAAAATGAATTACCAAACTTGTTTTTATATTTACTTTTACATGTAAATCAGGTAAATGTTGGTTTTTATTCCTTTTTATCCATGAACAAGTATTTTTAATCATCTTTGGTGGAGTTTTGAGCAAGATGAATGACTGAAAGCAGAATCTGATATACTAAGTGGTGAATTGAGCATCTTTGATCACAAAGTAGACTTTTTATTTCCTTTTCAAGCTTTGATAAAATGAAAAGAAATCATAGAGTCCTCTTTAAAACTCTTTTCATACTCTCTAAATAAGAAAATATTGTCGAGCGCTTGTCCATTCCAACTTGTTAAATGATTGGAAACGACATCTCTCTTCTATTATTTTATGCTTTTTCGAACTTGAGTGATTATTTTTTACGAAAAAGAACTTATAGAGCTTTCTTTTTGTGCCTTTTCAAACTCTATAAACATTAAAAGGATCGAGTTATCTTTGTCTTTAAACTCGTTAAAATATTTAAATAGTGACAAACTTGTCCATCTAGACAAGACCGAGTTTCACCTTTGCTAGACTCATTAAAACATCAAATAGCGATGGGTTCACCAGAAGGGTGAATTATAGAACAAGCATATGTTATCCTCCTCAAGCTTGATAAAAATAAAGAGGTACTAGTCATCAATGACTGGGGAAAATGGGAAAAGTCTTGAAAAACTTATGGTAGCGATTCGCTCTTGAACATGACACTTTCACCTCATCTCCATGACTATTTGGGTTGGGTCATTCAGCTTGATGGTTATCACACCATTGGTTTATCACACCATCCATCAATTTTGTTTTGGGTCAACACTACCAATTCATCTCAGTGTCGTCGATATGTTCAAGAGAAGTCATCTAGTTAAAACTTCATCCGTTGCAATATTGTAAACCTTCATTTTCATGACTGCCATTCCTAAACCTTGTATCGTCAGTCGATTCTCATCTCCAAAATCATTTACTTTGTTTTGTTTCGTAGATGTGGGATACATCAAGGCCCTCCTACGATGAGTCGCTTCTTGTCGACATCAGCTCATCATCCAATAAGTTGATTTAGAAACACCCTTTCAGTTCTTTGAAGCTTGCATACATCAACAACAGGTTTCTCACTTCTGGCGACAAGTTGACATCAATGGCCTTCGATCGAAAGACTTTGCATGGTTTTTGATATCAAATCATTTATTCACACCATGTGAAATGTACTGTAGTACCTTGAGGATCATCATTATCATCGGTGATCCCTCCATGTTCGACCTCAGAAAATCTATTCACATGGTTAGACTTGTACATTGAGTGAAGATTGAACGAGATTGAAGACCCCGGATCTAGTTTCATCCATTTGGGCTGTAATATATTCAGGAGTACCAAATCAAATGTACAAAGGCTTTACACAGATGGCCATCCTAATCATGGATCACAAATCTATATCTATAATATCATAAGTCTATATCTGTAGACGACTATTTGATCTATGTACATGTAATGAAAGTTTATAAGCTGAGCATGGGAATGCCTCCCTCAGCTAGTTCATGAGAAAAATCAGATTATCATGATGTATTGTATTGTAATTGATGCAGGTTGTCTTCCATTTCAAAACCTTCGATCCTCATGATAAATAATTTCACCCGACATAGATATTTATGACCTCATACTTTAGGGGGCAACTATTATAGGTTTATTTGGGCACATCAATGCCAACTTACATGTCGATGTTATTAGGGTTCATCAAAGCCTAATATAGTTGTTACATGCCCTAAAGAAATTAATCACCAGGATGCCTCACTCCCAAAGAAGTTCCACCATAGAATACATCCAAAAAGTGTCTCTAAAGAGATCATTGCAGGAAGCCTTTTATCAGGCTACAATGTATTGCAGGTACCACACTGACTAAGTGTTATCCATCGCACTTAGTCCCTCTTTAGCCTTTGATAAGTGAACTTGGGAAAATTTCTGGGAGGGTTTAAAGATTCTCTATCCATGGGAAACCTCTAGAAGCTTCTCAAGTGCCACCTGCCCCTCTGAGTTCACCTAACAATGAAAAAAGGAATTAGGAAACATCAACCTCCTATCTCCCTCTTTCAAACCAATTTCTAAAAATAGAAAGGAAATCATCATCATCATTGATGACCCAAACTCCTTCACTCATCTATCAATAGATCACTCATCCAAGAGATCTAGACGTTGAATAGTTCTGAGTTGTAAAGAGATGTTGATGGTTTTAGTATTGAGTCTAAGTATTGTGGTAATGTTGGAATTTCTTGTTGTTCATGAGGTGAAGAAGGTTTGAACCTAGAAGGATGACACTGGATCGAACTCATGGGTTGTAATCCTTCTTTCTATCAATAAAGCTTTTCAAGATTTGTCCCTTATGTTTGTGTAATCTGTCAATGCATTCATATGTTTATCATACTTTCGATTCTATGTTATTTATGAATAATAGATCATTATTCTTTGACAGTTATTTGCTTCTGTAATTGCATAGGTACTTTCAAAGCTAGTTAAATATGGAAAGGAGTAGCGAGATCGGTCAAGGGAGAGAGGGATCAAGTGAGGAATCAAGCGAAAGTTGCAAGTTGGTTCCTTATAGTCTTTCTCTTATCTGTTGTTTATAGGAAAAGTAGTGAATTGTTTTAACTGTTGTTTCTAGGTTAGCTACCAAACCTAGAGGGTTAACGTTTTTTAGAAACACTAATTATTCCCGAAACAATGAACTTTCGAGGGTAATTTTCTAGGGAAATATGTGAAACCAAGGGGAAGGGTGAAAATGAAGGGGAAGGGTGAAAATGAAGGGCTGATGAGGAAATTAGTAAGTATGTAGTGGAGGTTGAAATGAAATGAGGGGAAATTAACCAAATCAACTTGTGAACATCCTTTCACTTTCATAACTGCTCCTGCACACTAAAACACACGATCAAGCATGGTAAATGCACTTCTGCAACTTTTCTTCTACCTACCTATTTACTTACCCTAGCATTTTTTCTTCACTTAATTGGGTGCATTTAGGCTAGCACATCATTTTCTTTCCTTTTTATTTTGAAAAGAAAACTATCTAATTCTAATATTATAACATCCAATGGCTCATATTAAACTGATGAGCTTCTTATTATTCTCTACCTGGCTACTGATCTATCAAGGTTATGAGTTTGGCTAGATCTTCATTCTCTAACTATAAACATGAAATTTAAAGCATGAAATAGTCAAGAATAAACTATTTGATTGTCATGGGTTGTGGGATTTATAACAAGCAATACACAACCATTATTTTTCATAATAAAGTAAAAGTAGTGGCACTTTGGACTTGCACACTTTCAGAGTTTATTGCTTTTTTGCCTTTCTCTCTAACCTAACATTTTATTTTTACCTTCATTTTTTAGGGCATATGTTCTAACATTTTCTTTGATATGGACATATTTATCAAAATATTTCCTAATATTTTTATTCAATATTCTTTTTTTCCATATCCTAGCTTAACATTTTTTGAAAAATATTTTCATTTTTTGACTAATTTATTCTAACTTAACAAAACCAAAAAATGCTACAACATTGGCTCCAACTGGGGACTAATTTCTCTTGTAGAATGCAGAGAACCTACAAATCCATGAGTTTTCTCCTCGATCTATGGAGTCTTCTACTGTAAAAAATCACACTGACATCTTGAAAAGTAAAAGAAACTGAAGTTTTTACAATGGTAGAAATGAAATCTGCTTCAACTTCTCAGTACTGAATGTAAGTTTTGAGAAACCTTCCATTTACAAGATAAGTGGAATATATTCCCTCAAGATATTGTAGCACAAAAGTGTTGTTTCCCTTCACTTCAGCAATTGCTAAAGGTCCAAACCACAGGTTGTCAAACTTGCCATGTTTTCTCTTTTCTTCTCTCTTGGAATCCCATCTTAGAACTAGATCACCTTTTTTGAAGTCCCTTTCCCTAGCTCTTCTATCAAAAAGGATCTTCATATTACTCTAATACTTTTTCAATTTGTATTTAACTTCATCTCTGTTCTCATTTTGTTCAACAATCTGATTTATTCTCCTTGAAAAATCATCAGGTTTATCTGTTGAATCCTGTAAGAATTTTAAAATATGGAAGGCTAAATTGATAGGGAAAATTACATCTTTCCCATAAACTAACTGGAAAGGAGATTTTCCAGTAGATCTCTTTGGAGTAATTTTGTTTGCCCATACTACATAAATAAAATAAGAGTCTCAACTCTTTTTATGATCTTCTAGAGTCTTTTTGATAAACTTTACTAGACTTTTATTAGAGGATTCTGCAAGGTCATTACCTTGTGGGTAATATGGAGTTAAATGATATAACATAATCTGATATTTCTGGAAAAACTCAATCATTTTAACACTAGAAAAAGTTGTTGCATTACCAATGACAATTTGAGTTAGGCAACCAAATCTAGATGAGATGTTCTCTTCAACAAATTTAATTACTACTGAATCAGTAGCATTTCTCACTAGAATTGCTTCCACCCATTTAGTGAAGTAGTTTGTTGCAATGAGGATCCATCTATGCTGATTACTTGAAGTGGAATGAATCTCTCCAATAAAATATAATCCCCATTGGCTAAAAGGTTCTGAGACTATTGATGGCACTAGTGGAAGAGATGCTAGTTTTTGCTTACCAGCAAACATTTGACAAGGAACACAACCTATGATCTTTGCTCCAACTTGTAAGAACAATGTTGGCCAATAAAATCCTCCCCTTAATATCTTATATGTTGTTTCTCTCCAAGCATAATGTCCTCCACAAAATCCTGTATGAAACTGGTCAACGATTCCTTCAAGTTTTGATTTTGTTAAACATAATAACAAAATATTTAGTGGGTATTTCCAGTACAAATTTGCATTTATGATACAGTAATTGACTACTTTCAATTTCATAGTTTTACACTGGCTTTTGGAGAATGATGCTAGACATTCAAAATGGATCAAGAAATTTACAATGTCTTGGTACCAATCTGACAACAGAAATTTTTCATCAATGTGTAAATGGATGATCTAATTTGAAGGTAAATATTCTTATGGATTCTTTTCTTCCGGATGAAGGGAAGGTTCTTATGGATTATTTTCTTTAGGATGAAAGAAAGTTTCTTTTGGATTCTACCATTCTACAAGGATAGAAGGTTCTTGTGGATTCTTATTATCTGAAGTTTGAGAAGGTCCTTATGGATTCTTCCCTTGTATCTCTAAAACAGAATTGATTCTGAGCACTTTACAGTTGGATTTGCCTAGAATCTTAGCTAATCCTTGGCCTTTTACTAGCCTTGTAGTTTTGATAGTTAAATCAAACTCCAGAATTCGAGTGATCCATCTACCTCTCTTTCCATCAGTGTCTGGTTGGGTTAAAACAATTTTCACAACACTGTTAGGAACATAAGTAGTAATAGGAGAATGTATGATATACATCTTGAATGATTTCATGGCTTTAATAAGGGCATAGGCTTGCTTTTCAATTATGTCATAATTAAGGTCAGCATGTCTCATAACATTGCTGAAAAAGGCTATGGGTTGGTCATGGGAATCTTCATTCTTTTGTAGTAGAATAGGAGCAAGGGTTGTTTCTGAGGCAAAAGAAAAGATACTAAATGGTTTAATGTAACCAAGGCTGGCAAGGTGGGAGCTTCAGAGATATCTTTCTTCATCTGATCAAACGCATGTCTGGAAGAGACATTCCATTTCACTTCATGATCCTTTCGGAGCATGTTAGTTATATATTTTACAATCTCAACATAATTTGGGATGAATCTCCTTAAAAAAAATAATCTTGCCTAGAAAAGCTTAAATCTCTTTCTTGTTTCTAGGTAAGGTCAATGTTTCAATGGAACACACACGCTTAGGATCAATGACTACTCCCTTTTCTAAAATTATATGGCCCAACATTTTTCCTTCTTTGATAACAAACATAGACATTTTATGATTCAGTGATACTCCAAATTTTCTACACCTGTCAAAAACCTTCATCAAGTGATTTAGATATTTCTGATCAGATTTAGAAAAAACAGTTATGTCATCAAGATAAATGACCACAAGTTTATTTACCTGACCCACAAAAGCTACATCCATAGCTCTCTGAAATGTCGCTCCAGCATTGGTTAAGCCAAATGGCATCCTAGCATACATGAATGTACCCTAAGGTGTAGTAAAGGTTGTCTTCTCTCTATCTGTTGAATCAAAATTTACCTGATTATAGCCTTAAAAACCATCAAGCATAGAAAATCTTTGTGCTCCTAAAACCATTTGAAGTAACTGGTCCATTTTGGGTAAAGGATAGTTATCGTTTAATGATTCCTTGTTCAAATTTATAAAGTGCACCCATAGTCTAATTTTTCCATTTTCTTTCTAACATGAACTAAATTTGCAACCCAATTAGAATATATAAGAGGGAGAATGATATGGGCATCTATAATTTTCTCAATTTCCTTTTCTATAGTTGGTAGAAGAGTTGGATTAATCCTCCTAAGTTTCTATTGATAAGGAACTGCTTCTGGCTTTAAAGGAAACTTATGTTGTATTAATGAAGTATCATAGGTTTTTAGATCATAATAGGTCCATGCAAAAACATCCTTATAATTTTGAAGTAACTTAAGATATTGATATTTGATCTCAGGATCTAGAGATGCACATATTTTGATGTTTTTAATATCATCATTTGTTCCAATATTAATTTCTTCTATGTCATCTTGTGAATAAATGGACTGAGGGTTTCAGAGGACATCATTTTGATCAAACAACTTTTCTAAATAAATTAGGCCTTTAGGAATAAAATTGTTAGACAATTGAATAATGTCATGACCAACAATTTTTGAATTGAAATTTGAAGTATCATTTTCATTTGCATTTTCATCTATTTCTGTTCTATCTTCATCAATTTGTAGAACTGAAAAATCATCTATAACCTATAGAAAATATTTCAAATGTTCATCATCTTCAAATATTTGCCAGTGTTTTAGATTGTTTGGGATGGATGGTCTGTATTTGACTTGTATTTGATAGAGTGCATTGGTCTGATAAGGGATTTTAAATGAACTAGCAAAAATAGTTAAGGCATCTGCATGAATATTCTGATTTCTTGGAATATAAGTCAAATTAAAAGCATCAAAGAAGCTTTCTACTAAATCCCATACTTCATTTCTATAAGACCTAAGTCTAGGATGCTTAGTGTCGCAAACGCTTCTCACATGTTTGACAATAAGTTCTGGATCAATAAAAACACTTAAGTTTTGAACCTTAAGCTTTTGGATAATTGCAGTCCTAAAAGGAAAGCTTCATATTCAGCCACATTATTTGTAACTTCGAAGTCGAGTTTTCATGATAATGTGATATTTTCTTTTTTTTTGGAGAAATTAAAACTACCCCAACTCCTGCCACATCATTTGTACAAGAACCATCAAAAAATAGTTTCCATACATCAGCTTGATTTGGTTCAGGACTTTCAATTACATCTTCGATTTTAACTTGAGTTTCATGAATTTGGTTTGAAGAGAGTTGAAAGAAACCAAAATCCTGACCAATTGCATAAATGGGATGGTTCCTTGGCTGGTCTATTTTGCAAAAAGTGTGCACAAATATTACCTCGCTATATAACCTTAATTTCTCTCTCCCATAAACTGGAATAGTGGCATAAGACATATCCATCTGAAGGGTTCCTCCTAATTTGGCACAACAAGACCTAGAAAGGAGCACTCCAAATTTGGGAGGGATATATGTGACAACTATATAAAGCACTACACTTTTCACTGGAGTTTGGGCAAGGGTGACTACTAAATCCTTAATCAATCCTAAGCAAGGCACCCTTTTAGAATCAAAGGTGTAAAATTCATGATAGGATCTAGTTATGTCAAGTTTCAAATGGTCCATGATAGTTTTTGGCATGAGGTTATGTGATGCTCCAGAATCAAGCATACAATTATATAACATAGAATCATTTGTCTTAAGAGTCACATAGAAAGGAGGAATTATTCCATCTATCATATCTGAGCTAGGACCAAATACAACTGTTGGTTTTTCATCTTGTAGACTAATGACATCAATTTTTCAAGATTAAATGTAGTCAAAGCATTTTTATCATTTTGAGGAGTCTCGGTTCACTAATTTAATGGTCGAATAACAGTTTTTTAAGTTTCAACATCTTTGGTATGAGGTTCAATTATTGGAGTCTCCTTAGGAGGTCTTCCAGGGCTGGGTCTAGGCCTAAGATCATATCTTTTTTTCAACTCTAAAATTAAAAACTTAGAGAAGGCATGGTATTTAGAAACCTGTGAGGATGCTTGATCTTCTTGAACCTGATTTTGTTGTGAGAGAGGAATCATAACTATTTGATTAGAAGAAGTATCCATGTTATTGATATCTTTAGTAATAGTCATAGTATTTTCATCAGGTTGGTCATCTATCAGTAAAGGAGTATAACTGTTTTTTGAACTGTCCTAGGTTGAGTCTCAATCTTGGAAATTCTATTAGACTGATTTCTAAGAAGATAATTTATTTCATCTATTTTAAAATATTTAGTTTTAATCTTAGAAGAACTAGAGGAACTCGAGGCTTCTTGAATAGATTTGAGTTTTCTTTGGGATTTTTCCTCTTTAGCTTTCAAGGAAGTCAAATATGCCCTATTTGCTTCCACCTCTATAGAATTTTTTTGCATATCTTCAAGATTTCTTCAAGTTATCACTCTTAGCATTATAGCAAAATCATCATCAAAGGCTTTAGAAAACCTAGACTTAGCTGCTGCTTCAGGGGGTTTACAATCAAGGGGCATATTATGATAAAGTTTATTGGACCTTTTGATAAAATCTAAATAGGTTCACCAAAGTTTCTCTTAAGTTCTTCAAACTCAATCAAAAAGTAAAGAGGATACTTCTTTACACCCCATTGATTTTTAAATATGTTTGTAGGCTCTTCCTAATTTCTAATGGAATTTACAGGTAACTGCCTAAACCAGATTCTTACCTTTCCTTCAAGTGACTGTACAAAAAATCTCACGTAAACATTTTCTTGTTCAATATATATGTTGTCTGCAAAGTCTAGAAAAGCTTGAAGATGGTCCTCAGCTGTGGGACTAGTTTCTCCATTATACCTGGGAAGGTATTTCAAGTATCTATCTCAGAATGCATCGAGGTTAGCAGGTAAGATTAAAGTTGCATATCTAGCATGTACAATAGGTTGGAATGCCATAGTAAAAGGTGGTGTATGAGGTGTTTGTTTTGATGAAGAAGAAGAAGAATATGGAAAAGAAGAAGATGAAAAAGATGAAGAAGAAGGTGATTAACGGGGTGTATGACTATGTGGAGGTGAAGAAGGAGGGGATCTCCTAAATGATTTTAAAGGATTCTTAAGAACTAACTTTGGGACCTGTGAAGGAATACCCTCTTTTGTTTCAAAGAGTGAATTTGTATATACATAGATGGTCTCTTCAGGTAGTTCAAAAGTAGAAGCTTCAAGTCGTTCAGAAGTGGAAGGGAATGAATAAGTGGTAGGGGATATGAAATCTGTGGGTTTGTATTCAAGTAAATGAACACCCAAGTCAGACTTAGTTTTAGGTGATCATGGTGGTAGAGGGGGTTCTGGATGCTTTTCAAAACAATGAATGAGGAAAGTTGAATCTAAATCAACTCCCCTATCTAACAATTCAGAAACCCTAGGTGGTATATGTGTCAATCAGGATCAGATGGAATATTACTAAAAGGATCAAATGATTCTGAATATTCAGACTGCAAGGCCAAAGATGAAGAAGAATATGGTTGATGTCTCCTTTTAGAATTGGCTTTTCTTAGAAGTTTTTCAGGATTTGACAGAGGATTAACTAAGTCAAATTCTAAATGAGATATGGCATGCTTAAAAGGTGCCAGTTTGGTCTAGTGGAGTTTCCAGGTGAAAGATTTTAACCTTTCTAGACCTTTAATCACCTTAAAGGAATAGAATGAATATCATTGTCCCAGGGAAACTTAATGGAATTCGAATCCCTAGCAACGACACCAGTCTGATGTTGTACCTCTGAGATAATTGTCGTCATCTATCAATGCTAGAGCATCTAAGATAACTCTTTTGGGGGTTTTTGTTTTAATTTGGAAGACCTATGAATAAAACATATGTAACACTATAATGTCTAACCTTTTGAATAATATTAATCCCAAAGTAGGGGGTTGCTATAAAACTTCATACGGTGATAAATCTTGAATAGTGGTGAGTAGAAACAAAAAATAATATGATTATTACAGTTTTTAGATAGAAAATTAAACAATCATAAGTATGAAAACCTCTAATCGATGTTTAGAAGGTTCAATAGAATAGGCTTATGCTTACAACAAGATGTTGATGATTTATTGATTTAGAGGGAATTAATTAAATAGATAGTTAATTAATCCATCCTCTTTAATGATTATCACTTCAGAAGCTTATAGGAATAGATTGAGACACAATTATTCCTACCTAGGTATCTCTATAAGACATAAGAATATGAAGAAAAACATAATGTGTAATACCAGAAAAACTTACAAGAAACATAAACTGTGTAAAACTGAATTCAGAATCCTCTGCTTTGTATTAAGGGTCCAGAGAAGATAGTACATCAAATGTTTACAAATGCTTCTTCAAGGGTGAACTCTCTTTCAATGGTCAACCTGGTTCAATGGTGAACAATGAACCCTTAATAACTCGATAAGAGAGTTATTTATAATATAGTAGAACTAAGAAAATATCCTAAATTGTTTAAGGATTTATTCTAGGAAAAGGAAATATCTTCATGCAAGAAGACAGTTATTAAATTGCTGCTTGTTGTCCCCGTTATTTAGGTTCTACTGGCTTTGGTCTTTGATATTTTTCCTTTTAAGTTTCTTGTCTATTTGATCTTCATGCTGGAAGTCATATTCACTTATGGACTTTCATCTGATACACTTTAATCTGATACTTTTGACCTTATTTACCTGTCAATATCCTTTACTATGCCTTTTTACTTTCACTGTATATTTCGAGTTTTTACTATGTATTTCAATAGTAAATCATTTAGTTTTTTTATGCCTCAGCATCAGGTAGTTTTGATATTGATCATCTGTTTTTCTTTTAACTATGTAAATTGTCTATTTTAATCATTTAGTGTGTAAATGATTTATTCTACTCTATCTTTGGTTTAGACTTGATTTATGTTTGTACAAGAAAATCATTGGAATTCATTTCTCGAGAATGTGGAACAAACAGGTTTTTAACTGGTATAAAAATTGTTTATCCATTCTCCTGGTCTTCTTCTAGTCACCTCCAAAATACAACAATTGTTAAGAAAAATAGAGGTTGACAGGGAGGGCCACAATGGCTTCATTTGAGTTGAAAGGTATGTGGATGGAGTCCGAAGCATTTTTGGGAGGTAAAAAATGGTTAAATCAATTGCAGAGGCTTACGGTGGCGTAGGAGGGTTTACACAAGTTTTACTATGTAAATGGACGAAAGAGCGAAAGTGATGGTTTTCAGGTTTAAACAGGTAAATGGTTAAATTTTTAAAATTTGCCACAAAGTGAATAGTGGATGGTTTTACCGTATGCGGGGGAGCGGTTTTAGAGGCTCATCACACTTTTTCTAGTCATGCGGTGGTTTTTCTCTGAGGGCACGCGAGTTAACATGGGAATAACACATAACCACAAGGGGCCCGAGAAAAACCACCAATATCGCGTGCTCTCGGGCCTTTAAAGATTGGAGATCAGAAGCTCGCGATATGGCTATGGATCATTAGACCTGGGAGTAGATGATCAGATGGCTATCATGCGGTCGAGATGCACGGAGGAAAGTCGGCAAAAATTAGTGAGGCCCAAGGGTTAATTACAAAGGATTTGTAATTATTTTAATTAATAAGAGGGGTTTAAACATAATGCACAGGTTTATGGAGTGGGACCAAGGTTAACGGTAATGGAGTTCTTAACCACACCAAGGGCGGTGGGTTAAAATAGTTCTTATATTAGGAAAAAGTGAATATGTGGAGGTTTGTTAAGTAATGCGAGGTTCTAATAAAACTTAGGTTAAAAGGGGTTTTATGGGTATGGCAGAGTTTTATTAAATAAAGCGGAGGGGGGAATAAAAGTTAGGATAAGGGGTTTTTTGGGTTTCAGGAAAATTACAAAGGAAAAGTGATTTCTTCCAAGGGGAATGAGTTTCACACTAAGAAAAAGGGGTTTGTGGGTAGAAATGACCTTTGGAGGGAATTTTCTAGGGAAATGTGTGAAACCAAGGAGAAGGGTGAAAATGAAGGGATGATGAGGAAATTAGTAAGTATGTAATGGGGGGTGAGATGAAATGAGGGGAAGTTAACCAAATCAACTTGTGAACATCTTTTCACTTTCATAATTGCTCCTGCACACTGAAACACATGATCAAGCATGGTAAATGCACTTCTGCAACTTTTCTTCTACTTGCCCATTTACTTACCCTAACATTTTGTCTTCACTTAATTGGGTGCATTTAGGCTAGTAGGCCATTTTATTTCCTTTTTCTTTTAAAAAGAAAATTATTAAATTCTAACCCTATAACATCCAAGGGCTCAGATTAAACTGATGAGCTCCTTATTATTCTCTACCTAACTACTGATCTGCCAAGATTAAAGATTTTTGGCTAGATCTTCATTCTCTAACTATAAACATGAAATCTAAAGCATGAAGTAGTCAAGATTAAACTATTTTACTGTCATGGGCTGTGGAATTTATAAAAAGTTGTACAAAACCATTATTTTTCATAATAAAGTAAAAGTAGTGGCACTTTGGACTTGCACACTTTCAGAGTTTATTTCTTTTTTGCTTTTCTCTCTAACCTAACATTTTATTTTTGCCTTCATTTTTTAGGGCATCTATTTTAACATTTTCTTTTATATGCACATATTTATCAAAATATTTCCTAAAATTTTTATTCAATATTCCTTTTGTCCATATCCTAACATAACATTTTTTTTAAAAGAAATTATTTTTTTGACTAATTGATTGTAACTCAACAAACCGAAAAATGCTACAACACCCAGATAATCACACTGATGGAGAAATTGTTAAAGAAAGATGTGTTGTTTTGCTAGGATGAAGACTGTGGATGTAGCTTGGATATCTTGAAGGTGAAAATCATGACAACACCTATTTTGGTGTTTCAAGACTAGAAAAAGGAGTTTCATGTGCATGTTGATGCCTTTTGTATCGCGCAGAATTAACATAAGCAGGAGAGGGAGAGATTGATCATCTGATAGCCTCCACGAGAAGGAAGTTAACCAAAGCCAAAAAGAATTACTCCAATACAGAGCATGAAGGGCTAATGACGGTATACGCACTGCAGAAGTTCACACTTTATTTGTTGCGTGAACACGTTAAAATGTATATAGATCACTCTGTGTTGAATTACTTGGTCAATAGGCGTATGTTGGGGGGGAAGATATATCGATGGTTACTATTGTTCCAAGAGTATGAATTTGAAGTGATTGTGAAGTCCGGTAGGCTGAATGCAGGCCTAGATCATCTATCAAGGATTGAAATAGGTGAGGAATCAAGTATTTTGGAGGAAGGACTGCCAAACATGTAGCTCTTTGTAGTGAACATCGCAGATGATCATTTTGCCAATATTATCTAGTTCTTAACAATAGGAATAGCTTTGGAATGTTATTCCACTCAACAAAAGAAGGAGTTAGTGGTTCACGGTATGGATTTTTCAGTGATTTCAGTTCATTTGTATCAGATGGGAATGGATGAGATACTGCGAAAGTATGTTCTGAATTTTGAACACGATAGTATCCTAGAAGAATCCCATGGAGGAGTGGAAGGAGGTCACTATGTAGGGAAAGTGACTACGTAGAAGATTTTGCGCACTGGGTTATGGTGGCCTACATGAAACAAGGATTCTAAGGCATACTGCAAGGCATGTGATGCTTGCCAAAGGATGGGAAGCTTTCGCGAAGGGATGAATTGCCTTTAAATCCTCAAGTTTCATTGCAGTTATTTGATAAGTGGGCCATTGACTTTATAGGTCCAGTAAAACCACCAGGCAAGAAAATTGGTGCGTGATACATCATTATTGCAACTGAGTACTCCACCAGATGGGCGGAAGTGTAGCCAGTGAAGGATTGTACAATAGCTACTACAACAAAGTTTTTATTCGAATATGTTTTAATAAGGTTAGTGATAAGGGTAGGAATTTTTTGAATGAAATTATTAGCACGATGCTAGAATAGTTTCAAGTGTATCATCAAGAGAGGATGCCTTATCACCCATAGGTGAATGGAACAGTGGAAGCTTTTAATAAGATTTTGGAGTAGGAATTGACAAAGATATGCAATACGCATAGGAATGATTGGGACATGCATATTCATGTTGTGTTATGGGCTTATGGGATGACCTACGAGAATTTGATAGGACAAATGTCATTTAAGTTGGTCTATGGAATTGAAGCAGTAATGCCTATGGAGTATATTGTGCCAAGTTTACATATTGTAGCATTGACAGAGATGGTGGATCATGAGACCTTGGAGGAATGGCTCTATTAGGTCCCTATACTACTACTCTAACCCCTTATTGTTATTAGTGCAACCCCCTTATTATATTGTTGTGCCCTTACATTATTATTGCTATGTTGACACTGATTATATTATGACCCCTTAGACTCTTATATATAGAAATGAGGTATTGTCATTTGTACCATCCAATAATTTTTATTTTGTGTAGTGTAAATGAGGTTTCCTCCTGGAAGAGGCTAGTTTCTAAGGCATTAATCTATCTTTTCTATCTTTTTGTGAGCTAGTTTCATAACATTTCGTATCAAAGCTTTGGATTCTAGGGTTTCGCTGCTCCAAACAAGTCTTCATGGTATTTTCACTATAACATTTTATCTGCCACGTTTCAGAAGAAAATAAAAAAACCCATCTAAGACAAAAGCATTCTAAACCTCGGATCCAAATTTAAGATCTTATCTCTCTATATTTTTGAAGATATGATTTTAGGAAGTTAGGGTTTTGGTAAGATCTAGAATTCCATCTCAAATAGGTCATCATGGAATTTTAATTATAATTTGTTTTATACAAAGTTTTAGATTCTGAAATTAAAACCCACTTGAGCTGAAATCGTTTGAAGCTCGGGCCCAAAGTTCATATTTTTCTTCACTATATTTTCGAAGATACGGTCCAAGACATTTAGGGATTCTACAGTTTCCCAAATTACTTCCCAAATAGGTGAACTTGGGAAAATCATCATAACTCTCTCTGGAGCACCTGATTCAAATTTCATAAAAAGTGAAAAAAACAAAATGGATTGTCATTTTTGGGTATCGGTTTTAGAACCTAAGGTCAAAATAGTGACACATGGCACGCCATATAAATTCGTACCACTGAACCAGTGTACAATTAGGTCATCACGGGAGATTGGGCATAACTCTTTCTTCATGAATCCAATTGTGATCAAACTTGTGGGGTTAGAAAGGGGACTCAGAGGGCTATCATAGGTCGATATTTCAAAACTTAAAGACCTGAAATTATAGAGTTACATTTGTTTCAATATTGAGCTCCTAAATCCAAGAAAAAGCGATACGAGGAAGTTTGATGACAAAGATCCGGTAAACTCGATACTACAGAAGCAGCGATATTTTGATCTACATGAGGTGAAACAGTTACAAAAGGTATGTATTGCATCTTGTTTTTAGAATCATATCATTTTTTATGGTATAAAGGGATTTGTTCTTGTAAACCACTTGTCATGTGATCAATGTTCACAAAGAAAATGATAGCGCATTATGAGGATACAAAGAGAAACACCTTCTTTAGCCAATTGATAAATCTCAAACGAAAGGGTTCAAGGGCAGATCACATTGACAACTTTCAAAAATTTAATATAATGGTAAATGATATTGCATAGAAGTAGAGGATTGATGTCTTCATAGGTACTTTAAAAGATAACAACAAACATGAGGTTCACCTTTGGGAACGTGATTCATTGGAGAAGGCATACAGGTTGGCAAGCAAAGTGGAAAGAAAAATTATGGAAACAAGGAAGTCTACCCCTCAGAAATATAAATATGGAACTGTTGTTTCTCCTAGACTTCCACAACCTACAAGGTTAACACCACAATGATTGGAAGAAAAAAGAGTAAAAGGGATTTGTCACAATTGTGATAACAAATACATTAAAGGTCATAAGTTTGCTGAGAAGAGATTATTTTACATAGATTGTGAAGAGGAGGAAGAAAAGGATCAAGAAACGTCAAAAGAAGAGGTTTGCTAGCTTATTGGGGCCTGACCTAGGTTCAGAGTTAATTAGCCAAACAAATCCCTATACTACTGGCCCTTTCAGCAATAGTCCACAGAGTGCGAACTAAGGTCTCACTCGAAGTAGTATGGGAGGGTGCTAGAACTAGGTTTCTACACCCTGGAGATGTCTGATGAGTTCGACTAGTCCACAGTTTGTCCCTGTGTGCAGGTGGCTTCACAAACCTTCCGTTCCTCATGACCTGATACCCTGCCTTCGCGCAACCCTAACCAGGGGTTGTGCCATGCTCTGCACTATTACCCGAGATCTTATTTATCTTGCAGTATTATTTGACCACCTTCGCCTACTTAAGTGTCTTAAGTTATACTTAACAATAGAAAACATTGATACAGGTTCACGTAGTAAATAAACAATATATTTGCAAATTATATCCAACCAGCCATTAAACCAGGAAAAGATACACAGAATTATAGCAAAACTTATCTTTATTGATTCTTCAATTGTTACAAACTTGACCCGCCCTGCACACTCAACTAGAGGGGTCCGCGCACTCAGCTCCAAATTACTAGGCCTCTATGCACACAGCTGCAGAGCCTTCTCCTACTCTACGACCCATAGACACACTTTACACTTCGACTCAACTTCTATTCTCTTCATTATTCCCTAATCCATAGTTTCCTTTTACACTTAGAGCCTTGCTCTTTTTATGCAATCCCATGGTCCGCAGACCATGGGTAGGTTTATCTATCCAAAATTACATTACAAAACTAGGGCAGACAACCCTGTGACTCTATCATACTTTCGTGCCCCGCACCCGCAATTCGTGGAGATTTTACAACAAGATTTGGTCAAAACTTGGGCTTTAAGCCCCAAAACATGCCTTAGGGGGATTCCATGCCCAACAAGCCCCCAAAAAAAACATCGTGGCTCACTCTCGAGTCACTCTATTGGCGCGAAGATCTTTGCATGAAGTCCCTCCAACCATTCTTGAACTGCGGCAAGGTCAACAACACACTGAACTACTGCTTTCTGGATCTACTGCATACATTGTTCTGAGAAATCTGTGTTGGGAGTGCTTCTCTGCATCAATATGTGCATCCCTTGCATGTGTGCGAGCTTGCCTTCAATTTCTGCTATGATGGTGAAGGCATCGTCAATCCAAGGATGAATGCCTGCCTTTAGGATTGCTTAGTTGTGTTGTGTCACGTCCATCTGCTCTTTTAGTGCTTTAGCATGTTGCATCTGCACAAGCCTCTGATTGAGGACCACCATTTGTGTAGTCCCTCAGACATTGTCATACTCCTGTTGGAGTTCTTATGTCTCTGTCTCCAAGCACTGGATGTTGGGGTCATCCTGGAGATTTGTGAGGACCTCAAGTGATTTTTCCAACGTACTGGTGAAATCTCGCACTGCACCGCCAATCTCGTCTAGTCCCACTGTGATAGCGCTATCACATTATTCTCTGACTTTTGAAGGGATGGAAGGCTACACCTTTAATTGAAACTTGATGACCTAAAGGTTCAGCTCCAGTTGAACCTTTTTCATTTCCTACCATGCCTTACTAAACCTTTTTCATTTCCTGTCATGCCTTGCGTACCCCTGCTGCTAACCTGTGGATCTGTACCTCTGTTGTGATAGCCAGCTCCGGGACAGTTTGGCAATTGTCATCTATTACCTATACCAGTTGTTGATTCTACGACACCACTTCATCGCGCTGCAAGCTCAATTGTTCCATATTTATTTTCTACTTACTGAGGACTTGTAGTGTGCGGCTCTCCCTAGCTCGCAGCTCTGCAGTTATACCATCCTGCAAAACATATAAGGTCTCTCGTGGGAGTTTAGCCATATTGAGACCGAGACCTTTCAATGCACTAACTGTAGGCCTACTGGCCTCATTTGATGTTACCAGTGCCCCTTCCGGTAGCACTATGGTATTCAACCACGTGCGCAACATTTTCTATGTTGTTGTTGAGCTGACTACGAAGCTAGTCGAAAGGGTACCAGCCTAAGGAGGGCACGCCTATAATTCCTGAAAATTCACTCTGAGGGCCCCCAACACAATCTGGTTCTCCTACATGAAATCTTGGAGAGCCTCAGGAGTGACATCACGCACTGTCTCGCCAATGTCATGCAGATATTGGGTTAATAGACAACTTCGATGCCTTGACCTTTTTACGTGATCCTTCCCACTCTGTTGGGTTCTGGCACTTCAACTGCATCGACGCAGTTTGTGGGTCTGTGCCTCCCTCTTCTATCTCAACTTCCTCCACTTGCTACCCCTACGAAGGCATCATTTGGCCCTCGCCCACCTTCGCTGCTACCTCATGTGCTGATATTGTTGTTGCGGCCTTTTCCTGCTTAGCTTCTTTCTATGCAGCGTCCTGCACTGCCCGCACTTCTGCTGCTGCTACTACCTCCCTTCTCTTTTCTGCCAACTGTGTGATGCGCAACTTGGCCTCTTCTTTCTTCCTTTGTGTCGCCAACTTCTCAATCTCTGCGATGTCTGGGGTGTGCCACTCCAGTGGTCATGCCTCCAGTATGTCAAAAATGATGTCGTTTGTAGCTACGAAGGGTAGCTTTATCCACTGTTTGGTCGGATCCTTGCGCACTCTAATATAAATGGTGTGATGTCCACTTTGAATTCCACAAAACTCTACAGGTTGTTGTAAACAGTAGGAAACAACCATAGCTTGCGGTTGATCTCCATTCTGAGGTTCATCTCCATGAACACCCAGAATATCTTGTTGTCGCAGATCCTCTTAGCATCGTTTGTGGCCTAGAGTGAAGCATACTTTGTGGCCTGTGGCAGATCCCTGTCAATTATGGGGAATTTACTATCCTCTAGTAATTCCCTTTCCAAGAGCACTACGTACATCAGAAGCCATGCATAGTGGAACATTTTGCCCTATTCCTGGGCTTCACGGGAATTCTCTAAAAAATCCTTGTACAAGAACTCAGACCAGTTAAACTGGACCCCCTCCGTGCACCGCTCAGCTAGTGCTACCATCGGCGTGGGTACTTCGTCCGTGCGACACTTGCGCATAACCTTTCTTGACAGGACTTGGGTCACCACGTGTACTGCTTTATCCTTGATGCTAGAGATGGCGTAGCCCCTCTTATTCTTTTCCAGCTTGTACATTTTCTTCATGGCCTCCACGATGGCCAAGACACTGCTCTTCCCATCCGAGATGTCTGCGGGGTCCTCTCCTTTGCATGGAAGTTGGGAGATGTGATGAATCAAGTCTGCCGTGATGGGGATAGGTTCTTCCAGCCATAAACACCCATCATGCACTAGACAGAGTAGCTACTTGATGACAAAAATGGTTATTAGTGCGCGGTGGAAGTGTGGCACCCAAAGCAGATTCAGTAGCCTGGCCTTTTCCACTATGCACAGCCACTTTCGTGGCTCTAATTATATCACCCCCACCATGGTGTTCTACTTGGGCTTCATGAGGTTCCTGGTATCAAGGTGAGGGAACTTCTTGTCGTCAACGAGGTCCCAATCTTTGAATTTTAAGCTTAGAACCCATCCTAAGTGTGTGCCCTCAAACATAATATTGTCTGGGAGGAGCGACGTCTGGAGTGAGCTCTTGGTCTTGCCGAGGTCCTTGGGTACTTTAACCTTTTCTTTTTGTGGGGGGAATAGGCATGTAACATTGCTGGGGGGGTGCGCAGGCTGAGTTTCCTCCTCCATACCTTCATCCTCATCTTCGGTGATGATTACTTCCTCCAGGTCTTCTTCTTCTTCCTCAATATTTGTGGTGATGACTTTCCCCTTCTCCTCCATGGATAGCTTGGTGTGCAGTGGGTTCTGCGGGGACACACATATGGGAACCATTACTTGTTTGTCCTTCTTGGGTCTTGGTGTGTATGGTGATTTCAATATTTTTGAGACAATCCCAGCATCTTCTATAGCATCCCTCACAACCAACGCCTGGGAGGCCTCCTCGACGGTCATTTCAGTTATCTTCATAACATCCTCAGCTGATGCCATTGTATTTGTCTAGAAATCTCACACTTGCAAACTCAGGGGCTCAATCAATGCTTAACACACAACAATCAAGGCTCTGCTCAATAGCTCAATTCATAAATTGTCAAGTGTTGTTTTCTGGGCAGGCCTTTATATTTTATAGAAATTTTTGAATTTGAATTCAACTGTTCCCCCCAAATCCTGTTCATTAATGCTCCCTTGGAGGTAGATTTTCCCAAATCTTGCCCATAAATCGTGTCTTAAATGCCTACTGCCCGCTCCATTTGATCTTAAGTTGAGCATCCCATCATGAATAATGACTTCAATAGTCACTTTCTAGTTAAACCACATGGCAGCACAACCCCCCGTATGTGGTTGTGGACCTTGTGACTCTTTGCTTCTGCGTACAGCTCCAACATCGCGCATCTCCCGGGTAGAATAGTTTATAGTCTCATGCTTCCTTTCAACTTCCTGGAGTGCTAATACTATTCTTCCTTCAGCTAGTCAGGTGGTTAGACCACTCGTGAAAAGTTTCATCCTATCATCCCTCATGCTTCTTGGAGAATACCCACCTTTTATTTTTACGATCGACATCGCACACTTTACCATCTGCAATGCACTACCCTTCTTAGCAATGTGCAGCCCAAGCCAAGACATCATACTAATCAATTCATGATGATAGGTCTTAAATCTATCATCGTGATCATATGCATCCTGCCTTATCACCATAGTATCTTTGCCGAGAAAAATTTTTTTATCTCGTCCTCCAACTTCTTGACTTCCACGTCCACCAGAGTGCTTTTCTTCCTTAATTGTACCCTTTCTTTTTCAAGTTCTTGGAGTCTAAAATTTCCCTGTTGGATTTCTGTTTCCAAGGTTCTGCGAACCATCATATCTAACGGTGCTATCATGCGTGGTCTAAACTCTCCAAGTAGTATAGCGCTTACAGTGGTTGTTTCATACTCCAGCCTTGGTAGTGCCTACGTGGTCAGGTTCTTTCACATGGTCCTACAAGCCCATAGAACCACTGGTACGCACAGGTCCTAGTTAGTCTACTTCACATTGTGGACCTTGTTCAGCACTTCGTGCACTTTATTAAAAGCTTCTACATGGATATTCTTCTACACACTTGGTCTTTCCATACTTTGTGGTCCCAACCGGAGAGGTTGTTCATGCCATTTCCTTACCCGCACCTTCTTCACGACCGTGTTTCCTATCGTGAGGATAGTGTGCATTTGTGCAGGTTGTGCACAATATGTTTGTATCCACTTGGATAGGTGGGTGCACGGGTCGGTTCGTCCGACCATTTTTCCTACTAATCGCATTGAAGGCTTTCCAAACAACATGTGCATCATCCTTCTGCATTCACACTAGTCTTCAAAACTTTGTTGGTGCATACCCCACCATCTTGCGAGCATAGCTCGCAATACCCATATTAGAGCATCGAAACACTACTGTTCTAGTACTTTTCTTTCAAATTTCTTCAAGAAGTCATCCACTTCGCTCAACCTGTCATACATAGGTAGATCTCTTCTCTCTATTGGTACACAGTGTAGTGATATTGTCATCATGTTACAATTCAGCATGGTTACCATGTGTAACTGGTTCTGCCATTGTTCTATCTCTTCGTCAGAATATGATGTCCTGGAGCTTTCGCACTCCCAAGAGATTCGGCCATCCAAGGTTGGATTTACCCAGTCCTACTCTCACACAGTTATTTTGTAAATACAGTCCAAGTCGTCATCATTTTCACAGTCATGCACTGACTCTATGTAGCGTGATCCTTCCATAGGGTCTAAAGGTACCGCTACGCGCAATGAATTTTTCTCAAAAGTCATCTTGTGCTTCTTTAGATTTATCACTCCATTCATGTCAGTGGCCCAATATATTCCCAGTAGCATGGGATAGGAGTTTTTGTCATCAAAAATCTCTATCACTTCAAAATCTGCTAATGTGCTGGCTCCTTCAATATCTTCTCTCGCTCCCTGTAGACTCCCTATAGGTAGAATCTTTTGTTGGTTTGTCATTCGTAGTTGGATAGGAAACCATTACAACGGAGGCCTACCCATGCACTCCCATGTCTGTATTGGTAGGAAATTTTCATTCGATCCTAGATCCAAAATCACTTGAGCCATCTCATATTCCTTGATCTGCACATTTAATCTCATCTCCCTTCCTATTCATGTCGTGTGCTTCCTGATCTTTTGGACTACACACAGTTCTCCTAGCGCGGTCCCAATACATCTAGTTATGAGTTCTTCCAACCCCTTTACAACCTTGTTATCACGTAGCAGCTTCATGCATGTCTCCAAGAAAGTAGTGAGCATCGATGGGTCCATTTTTGGCTCTAGTCTATCTTTACTTCCTAAAGTGGAGGCATCCACGAAGCTCTTCGTAGCTTCCATGAAGGTCTCCTTAGCGCTCTCTAAATCAAATTCTAGTTCCTTCATTGGAGCCTTGTGAACCCAGGTATTTTCTTTATGCTACTTGCCTTTGTCATCTCCTATCATAATACCACTCTGGAGCACGATATTTACATTAATGTCTTCCTCGCATGGCTCAGACCTCATCATTTGTAGGTTCTGAGTCGAGTGAGGCTGGAGTGCTCCTTTATCGTACAATCTCACTATTAGTGTGGGACAATCCTCCATCTCATGATCAAACTACGTACAATATAAGCATGATGGTCTTGTTAGATTTGTAAAATTGTGGGCATAATGTGGTGGCCCTCCGTAATTGTAGCATATCAACTGTCTACGAGCTCTTCTTGGTCCCATACCACCTTGACCTCATCCACGCCCTTGAAATCTAGTGCACGCCATTCCTGTGTTTTGATTGAGGGGCCGTATTTTGGCCTGAACTCTATAGGTAGGAGTTTGATCCATCATTAGTTCATAACTTCTACAGGTGCCCTCATCATGGCCTATATACCTATAGAAATTACAAAACAACTACTGGGAATTCTGTGTATACTTCTGTAATAGATGGCAGTTATCTGTATCATGATTTCCTCCTATTTGACAAATCGCGCACCATAACACAAGCACCGCGCTTGGTCCTACTTGTGCCTCCAGTCTTAATGGCATTGGTCCTCATCCCACGAGGTAATTTGTGAACACCGGGTAGTGATCCCCCTTGCCCTAACAATTTACGCACCATGCCTCGTCACACACTTTTGGATGAACCGTCTTGTCTTGTTTCAAACTCTTCATCACAAGGCACAAGTTTTCCATCTGCGCATGAATTTGCTGGACTCCTAGGTTAGGGTCTTGTATTAGAGTCTCATGTAATCTCATTACAACCTCCAAAGCCTCAGCCTAAGTGGCTAGTCTTTTTTGCACCAGTGCGTTCTGTTAGGCCTAAACCTACCTCAGGTTGAGAAAGGTAGGATCTAGGGTAACATCAAACCAAGCTTAACCTGGTAGCTAGCCCTACCAGGTCGGGAGAGGGCTCTCTCCTTGTCAATCTCAGTAAAATATGATAAATAAGGCTTGAGATGGCTGATGTAAAGACTGATTTTAGGCTAGGTATGTGTTCAAAATAGTTTGATTGAAATTGATGATGTTTTTTTGGCTCAAATGTGAAAGGCAGATTTGGGTCCGGGGAATGAGCTCAGTTTTGCAGAAATCTCTATGGGGCGAGGTAGGAAAATGACTTAGTACTTCAAATTGAGTGAGATGGAGAGCTTTTATATTGGTGAGGAGTTGAAGAGGGCATGAAAGTCTTAGGGATCCTATTCAAATAGCTAAAAACATAAATAACTAAACAAAATTGTAGGTAGAGCACTGCAATTCAATGAATTCTACCTTTATCCTTGTTTCATTTAGCTGAGATGAACAAAGAGAGATAATGGAATACATAAAACACATGTAAACTTCGAATTACAAAATAAAACACAATACTAAATCAAGTTTCCACAAGAATCCCATAAAGTGTTGCAAACCCTGGTCTATTCCTATGCCAAACAGTTAAAATGAGTGTGCTCCAAGCTTTCCCAAAAGTCCAACCCTTGCCAATGACTGAAAAACTAGTAGATATAGGCAACAAAAGGCTCATCCTAACCTTTAGGGGCCGAGTTCATAATTTTAGGAGCTATTTCAACAAGATCTAAACTAAGAACTATAAAGTAGGTGGTGGAAAATCTTGCCTCTAAAAACTAGGAAACTGATTCATTCACTTGCAAACTACCTTTTCATGGATGAATCTACCTCTATGAGTGAAAATTTAACATATTTACATCAAAATCCATCGAGTCGCATCAAATTACATCATGATTTTGACTATTAGAAAGTGAAAATTCAGATTGAGAAGAAACTAAAAGAAAAAACAAAGTTTTTTGACCAAAATGACAAAATTTCATCCTGTGCACCACGCTCCTATCCCCATGCATCGTGCTCCTATCCCTGATTTTGGAGGCCTTCCCGTTCACCAAATTTTATCCAAGTGGGCTTTTTGAAAAGGTATGCCTATCTACTATCCAGAAAAAATGAAATTTTTGAATTTGTTCTCCATTTGCCCCTCCAAAAATGTGTTCTCCCAACACTGCTTCCTGTGTGGCCAAAAAGGGGCAAAAAGGTTATTTTTCGGGTGTTTTCTACCCTTTTGGAAGCTCAAAACCTGTCAAAATTTCTTGACCATGTGAGGGAATTCATATTTTTCCATGAGGAATCCAAAAATGCTAAGTTTTCCTCAAAAGGAGGTCTCTAGCCAAAGTGCGCGCCAGGTGGCGTGGCGCACCAGGAAGAAAAACCTATTTTTTAGGCCAAAAATTCAAAATTTGCAACAAGTTTCCCAAATTTCTTGAGATTTGGTCTGAGTGTCCTTCATCAAGTGTTGTGTTGGGCTAAGGAAGCCTCAACCAAGATCTGGAGTTTATCTTTCTCTTTTCGCTTCCTCGATGCTTTCTTCAACATGGCCTTCAAAATCCTGATTCTCGCTTTGCTTTTGAAGGAAACAAGACCCCTTTCTCCCCAAGTGGAGATAATACTCATTTTGCTGTTGCAAAAAATCTCCTAGTGCCCTTTTGATATGTAAAAAATGTTGCACGCTAGTGGTTTGTGTCTCATGCACCTCTTGCTGATGTGAAGGCTTTCCTGCCTCATGAAATACTGATGGAGGAACTTGTGAACCTATAAAGACCTCATGTGCAATGAAATCCTCCCATGAAACATTCAATAGACCAAGATGATGCAAAACCACAATTTTGATTAGTGCAAAGTGATAGATGTTGTTATACTGTTGATGAGGAGGCTTCCTTTGAACCAAGGTGGTCATCTTCTCAATATTATGGCAAATAAAATAGGGGAGATTCATCATTCTCACCCTAGTGAAGTGCATCAACAATCTAATGTGGTAGGCATATAGGCGAGAAAATCTACCCTCACAACTGAAATATTTAATTATGAGTTTCTCTCAAGGGTGCATATATGTTCTTAAGTACCCGAAAGGGAAAACTCTACTAATCTGCCTCTAAAAACCAGCCTTGATATAAGGCTCATAATGTTCCCTGTCTACCAGTTGCCCTTATTCCACTTCTCACCGACATTTGGAATACCGATTGCTTGAGATATAGTCTCAGGTGTCAAGGTGAATGTCACACCAGCCAAACTGACTTGACCATTGTGAAGATGGAGTACAAATAGTCTGACAAGCTAATGTGGTATTTAACTCTTCCCACCATCTCACAAAATTGGAAACAAGATTGATGTTGAAAGCATGTGACAGCAAGAGGACAGGCCAACAGCTTAGCAAGTGAAGTATGCTCCTCTCGGTTATGTTTCCCACTCTTGTGAGGTATCCTTGGTGCATGAATTTCTCTGGAAGAGTCACTGACTATTTCCTCATTTCTGTCATAGGAAGAATCTCACTCCATGTTCACCAATGCTTCAGTTTACTAGATGAGTATGAAGAGATTTTAGAGTGACAATAAGAATTTGCTGCCAAAGATATGAATTTAATGAGGGACTATGAGGGGACTATGTATGAGGGGTTGGGAATGCTATTTATAGGTTTTTTGGGAAATTAAAGGTTTTAGGGAATAATAGTTAGGATTTAGGAATAGTAATTAGGGTTTGGGATAATGAGATTAGGGATTAAGGTTAGTAGTTTTAGGGATATGGGAAATAGGGCATAGGTAAATATGAATGAAAAGGGAGGGAGAAAATGAAGTGAGGGAGTGAGGGAGTGAAAATGATAGAAGTGGGATTTAGCATAAAAACAACAATTTGTAAACCCTAGGTAGTGTTTTTTAACAAGCAATGCAAGGAGCTAGGGTTTCAATTTTTTCCCATTAAATCACCATAAACACTAAGACAAACTCATTCATTGGCCATGAAGTAATGTCAACTTACTTGGATAATTGAGGAGTTAGTGATTTTTTTATTTTGGAGGATGTTGTGAGCAATTTCAGGCCTTGTAGTCCTGTGCATCGCACCACCTTACAGGTGCGCCATGTTGGCTATGTGCATCACACCCATTATAAAAATACATTGTGAAACACTACCAGGTGCGCCACACTGAATGTGTGCATTGTGCTCTAACCCAGGTGTGTCGTGCAACTGATTTTCACCCTTCAAACATAAAATCGCTCTCTTGGCCTTTAAAAAATGAAATGCACTTGCTCTCTTCACTTTTTGGACACAAATGAGCCTCCTTTGATTTGGAATAACTTTAAATAGCCATGGATTTTAATTTTTCTTTCAAGAAAACCCACTTTGCTAATATTTGATTTTCACTTGCTTTAAAAACTCTGTTTTTGGGCAGTTTGGTTTACTTTTGCCTTTGATGGACTGAATACTTTGGCATTTTGTTTCTTTTGCAGGAACTGAAGTAGTAGAGGCTTGGCAAAGTGACCAAGGCTGCATCTGAAAATATTACATATTGAAAAATGAAATTACATGAAATTTATTACATGAAACATATAAAAACTCTGTTTTTCCTCAAAACAGGGCTTTGAGGAAAAATAAATCACCGAGCATATGATTATTGAAATTATTGCTGCTAAGACTTTATTTAGCCTCCTCATGCACTTGGTGGCCATTATTGAATGTTTTCAAGACCTTATTGGCAAAACCCTAGACCTAATGAGACCTAAAACCCTAAAAATGACTTTTGTAGTTTTAAAGACAAAAAAATGACTACAGATGATCTAGATGTATGAAAATGGGCCAACAGGTAAAGAGCATGAGGGAAAATGTATAATATGCCCCTACCATCAGATGATCCATGATCCTAATGGAATGCAACTGATCGGATGAGATACCTAACATGCAATGCAACAAGAGAATTTGATCTCTGATGGAGGGATGAAGATACTGACACTAACATTGGCTCCAATGGGGATGGTAGCTCCTTGGAGGTGCCAAAACCTGCAGATCTTTGGGAGAGTAGACAAGTGCCTTCATCCATTGGGGAATGGAGTCAATAACTTCAAAACATCCAAAAACCAATTACTATGAAACTTTGACTCAAGACTCATATTTGAAATGACTAATTCAAAACTGAAATAAGACTCTCAAAAGTTGAAACTGGACACTCAGCTAAAACTATCTTTAAAATGACTGAAACAAAAAATGACTCAAGACTTACTTAACTGAAACAAGTACTTACAAATCTTTTTGAATGGCAGCATACCCTCGAAATTTGAGGGCTTCAAAACATGATGACAACCACCTGCCTACTAATGAAATATGTACAATCATGTGTAGTGAGCCTTCCAATGTAACCAATCTAGCGGATGGCTACATACTGAAATTCTTCTCTCACTTTTCCCGAGCAAGTAGAACAATGTACATGTAGGCATCTCACAATAACAACTGAAACCAAGGCTTATGCTAATGAACTAGGCAACATTCATTTTCTCTAATGCTTACAAAAGAATGACAAAGGGATCTTGATAATCCTAAAGCACTATCTTGTCTTGAGATCCAACAGCAAAAATACAAGTACTCCCTTCATTCTGATATGAAAGAACAACTAGTTGTCGAGTGTGGAAAGGCATAGAGAGGTATTAGCTTCTGCCATCTGAGTGTTAGTTGTAAATTTCTCGACCATGAGAAATTTTGACTTGAATTCTGGCATATTGTGTCTCTTAGGCTCATATTCCTCAATTTCATGGTCTAGGTCATTCTTAAACAAAAAAAAATCTTCAAGATCATCAAACATGACAGCCTTATCATCCTGTAAATCTAATTTCAAGACTGTCATCATTTTCAAAAGAGGAAGAAGTTCCACCAACACCTTTTTGACCATGTGCACACTGCAGACTTGCATTAGCTTGGGCTGTAACCTGACCTTTTAAGAGTCAATCTATCTCATCTTCAGATAGAGGAGATAATACTTTCTCTTTTGTTTTTCTCAAGTGATTATTGTCTTCTTGAAATAACATTTCAAAACATGAAAAGCCTAAATGACAATCCTTAATTCCCTGGTCTTCTGAAATTTGAAAACATTGTCGATCATCTTCATATGACATCACAATCAAATTATCATTTACCACTGAGTTATGGAAAGAAGATTTTTCACTTACTTGAACAAAGGTCTCATCTTGTTTTTCATAAAATGACTGGATTACCTTCTCATGAAGGCTTGGGTCAATAACTTTGTCTTCTTTATTCCAGATGATCTCAACAGTAGAGCTCTCCTTTATAGGATTTAGAACAAGGTACTCTTGATCATCACAATCTGAAATTAGATCTGAAATAGCCGACTTGACTTTATAACATTCTGAGATTGAAACTTGACTTTCATGCATGATGTCTTCTTCTATGGACAAATATGAAATAAAATCTTCTCTTTCATCATTTTCCATTGTGCTAAGATCTTGATCCTTCTGAAAAGTTTCCTAAGCATCTTAATGAGTGTCCTCTAAGCTCTCTCTATGCTATTGAAATGGATTTTCATACAGAGATTCCATGATCTCATCATCCATGACGTCATCATCTTCACAAATTTTTTCAAGATTTTCAACAAAACTATAAACATGTTTGCAGCAGTTCTAAACTAAATTTAATGATGGATAAGATTCTTTATACCTTTCAAAGAACATGGCATGAAAATACTTAAAACATTAAATACAAGTAGGTGGAAATCTTTCATACCAAGATCGAGCTTCACCTTCCAGAGTGGCCATGAATATCTTCATCAAGCAGTCTTCAAGAAAATCAACCTTCAACTTGCAAATATGTATGTGAAATCTAACCAGGTGTAAAGCAGCATCATTCCTATTATCATCTTTAAACATGGAAATTTCCTTTGCCAATCTACCTTAGGATTTTTATTTGGAAAACTTGGAATGTGATCTCGGCTCATGGGAGCATACCTTCGATCCAGCAAAACCATTTTGATAACAATGAATTCAACAAGAAATTTTTTAGGCTATTGATTTTTGAAGGGTAGAGTCGCCATAAAAATTCTGAACCTTGAGATTCTTCGACACTGGAGTTGCCAGGTGAATGATTTCAGCCTTCCAATGTCTGATCGTTGTCCACCATCAACAATCAGACCTAACTTTGATACATGTACTGCGGCAATTTGCAAGTCAGATGTTCAGTTTATAAAACTAGACCGAAGATTGACTGATGCTGCTTTTATCTACTTATGCACCTGCAAAGCAATGTGCAGTTTGAAGGCTTCCTGGCATAACTTTAGGATGTTTGTAGTTTATAAATCAAGAACACTAATAAATAAATAAGCTTTTCTTCCCTAGTATGGTTGCCAATATGTTAGTCCTAAATCTACCTCAAGCTGAGAAAGATAGGATCTAGAGTAACATCAAACCAAGGTTAACTTGGTAGCTAGCCCTACCAGGTCGGGAGAGGGCTCTCTCCTTGTTAATCAGAGTAAACTATGATCAATGAGGCTTGAGATGACTAATGTAAAGACTGATTTTAGGCTAGTTATGTGTTCAGAAGAGTTTGATTGAATTTTATGATGTTTTGTTGGCTCAAATGTGAAAGGCAGATTTGGGTCCTGGGAATGGGATTAGTTTTGCAGAAATCTCTATGGGGCGAGGTAGGAAAATGACTTAGTACTTCAAATTGAGTGAGATGGAGAAGTTTTAGACTAGTGAGGAGTTGAAAAGAGCATGAAAGTCTTAGGGATCCTCTTCAAACAACTAAAAACATAAATAACTAGACAAAACTCTAGGTAGAGCATTGTAATTCAATGAATTCTACCTTTATCCTTGTTTCATTTAGTTGAGATGAATAGAGAGAGCTAATGGCATACATAAAACACATGTAAACTTGCAATTACAAAATAAAACACAATACCAAATCAAGTTGCCACAAGAATCCTGTTAGAGTCGGTCTTGTCAGTCCTCCATCAGAGATCAAAACGCTTTCTGCATTTCATTTTTAGGTGTCTCGCTCCATCCACTCAGCTGCATTCCGCTAGGATCATGCCATAATCTGACAGAAAGGTCTTATCAGTTATTTCCCCTCATGTCTGGCACTTTCTCGCTTAGGTCTTTTTCAGTCATTAGGTCTAGGGATCAGATAAGTTGGTCTTCAAACATGTCCAATAAAGACATGCAGACCAGAGGGAGACCCTTACAAATTTGTGATTTAAAGATTTTCATCATCATGATGACAGATTACGAGTGTTCTTCAAAATTATGTTTTGAAGAAAAGTCAAGCAGTGTGTCATTTGTGATAATTTTCAAAAAAGTTTCCGATTGATCTCTTCAGGCGTAGTAATGGTTTCCTTAGCCAAATGCCATGTCAACAACCCCTGCAAAAAGGTGCCAAAAATTTCATCATTTTAGCTAAAAATTCAAAGGGAAAAGTGAAATACAGAGTTGCATTAAATCAGGGAAAAAGTGCCAAAACAAAACATTAGCAAAGTGGGTTATGAAGAAACAAAAATCAAACCCATGACTCCAAATGCCTTTATATAGAGTTTCCATAAGGAACAATGTCATTTTGCACACCAAGGATAGAGAGAAAGCATTTCAAGGTGATTGAGAGAGCAAGCTCACGTTTTGAGTGAGGTTGGAGGTGTTTTCACCAGGCGCGGTGCATAGACGGAGAGGCGCAGCGCATAGAGGGAGCATTGTGCACTAGGCGCTACCACGCAGTGTTAAATTAACATGGGTGTGGCGCACACAAAGGACAGGGTGCATAGGCAAAGGGGTGCGGCGCACACTGACAAAGGCCCGGTTTTGTTCCAAATTTGCAACAAATCGCTTTGAATCCCTTCCAATTGATAGGTAGGGTCGACATCTCAGTTGCTCATATGTTTTTGTGAACATGATGGTGGTTTATGGCCATGTATATTTGCAATAAAAACACCCAAACCCTACCACTTGAAATCGTCAAAGCCATTGCTCTTAGGGTTGCAAATTTGTTGTGTTGATACCAAGGTTCCTCCTCCCTTTCACCTTTCATTTCTCTCTTTCTTTCCATTGTTCCCTTCCCCCCTATTCCATTTTTCCCATCTTTCCCTACCCTAAAACATTACTAAACCCCTATTCCCTATCCCCTCCACTCATTTCTCAACGTAAAACCCCAAAACCCTACCTTATAAAATCCCCAAACCCTCCTACATGTCCCTAAACAAAATCTCCCCACCATAACCCCTAATCCCATCATATTATTTCCCTTCCTAACACTCCCTTTATGCATTGTTCCCCTTGGTGGCAGAGTTCATAACAACACATAGTTTCATTCATCATCAAAGGGAAGCCCAAGCACAATCCATATATAGCAGTCACGACATCTTAGCATTCATCTGAGTATGAAATGGAAACCCAAAGTGATTCATCCTCGAAAGAACAGGCTCCCTGGAGACATCATAAAAGTGGCAAACATGTTAGGGATGAACCAACCACCCTCGCAGAATTGCAGGTCTGCCCTCTTGCTATGTCATGTTTCCAACATCTGTCATGTTTGGAGTTTTGTCAAAAGGTGGCTAGTGTTTGAGTTCATCATGAGTTGGCCCGTCTTTTTGTGCTTCACTTACATGGATATCACTCTATCTTGGCCGGTGTCACCTTCACACTGACACCTGAAACTGTCTCATTAGCAACTGGCATACCGAACGTTTGAGAACCATGGCACAAGAAACAGAAGGTTGATCGGTAGCATTATGAGCCATACATTAAAGCCAGTTTCTTGAGGCAGCTCAAAAGAGTCTTTCCATTCTGATATTTGAAAGACGAATATGCCCCACTCATGAAGTTGATCATGAAATATTTCATATATGAGGGGAGGTTCTCTCGTTTATATGCCTATCACATCAGGTTTCTCATGCACTTTACCAGGGTATGGATGATGAACATCCCATATTTCATTTGCAGGAACATAGAGAGGATCAACACCTTCATGCAGCACAAGACCCCTCAGCAGCAACTTAACAGTGTTTATCATTTTTCTCTTATTAAGATTTTGGTGGTTCATCAGCTGGGATTATAGGGCATTACTTGGGATGATTTCATCTCCCGTGACCTGTTCAGCACTTCACAGGTATTATTAGAGGTTGAAAATGAGATAGGTGGTCCTTCTCATCAGTATGAGCACCATGAGACCGCTATTATGCCAGTATTCATCACCTATCAGATAGGCAGTAGGCATTTGTTTGCAGCAGCAAAGCGAGTGTTATCTACACTTGGGGTGGAAGGGGCCTCGCTTCCGACATCGGCAACACAGGTACAGGACAGGGGCAAGAGGCCCATGCATGACGAGGGGCCATCATGTGAACGAGAGGCCGACTTCATCCTCATTCATGATGATGATACAGATGTGGAGAGTGTCAAACTTAGGAGGACCATCTAGGAGAAGCAAACGGAGATCCAAGCCTTGTCTCTCAATTTGGAGAGGGCTAAGTGGATTATCAGGTATTTGGAGCAGAGGAAAAAATAGCTTGAAGACCAGCATGAGATCATGGAGCTGCAAAACATCCGCGAGAATCGCCAAGCTACCCAACATAGGAGGATTCAGCTCACTCTGTTAGAGCAAGAGATTAACAATGGCCGAGAGTCTTGGCTTGAGTGGATCAACATCCACCTAGAGAGAATGCTAGAGAAGGCCGACAAGGACAAAACCATATTTAGGCAGATGGTTTATCACTATAGGGCACGGAACATGAGTTCAAAGGCTCGGATAAGGAATTTGAGGGCGAAATTGAGGAGGGCGACAAAAAGACAAAACAGGCAAAAAGAGAAATATTGGCTCTGAATATTGGTTGAATCCTTTGTGGCCCAACATATCACTTCATAGAGGATCTCCAGCCCAAATTTCAAAAAATTTGGGACAATTTTGGTCATTTGACAAATTTTTGTGCACAAAACAGGGTTTTTCTCCCTGTGCACCGCGCCACTGGCGCGACGCTTATGGTAGGGAACTCCAAATCAATAATGGTTTTCATTTTTGGATTTAGCATGAAAAACCATGACTTCTGGTGTAGGGCCAAGAAGTGTGGGCAAGTTTTGAGTCCCCATGAGGTCAAAAACACTCAAAAAATGACCTCTCTGCCCCTATTTTGACACACAGGAAGCAGTCTTGGAAGAGTGAAGTTTTGGAGGGGAAAATGAGCACCAAATTCAGAAATTCCACTTTGGTTGGAAAGTAGACAGGTAGGGCTCTCTAAAAAGAACACTTGGGCACAATGTGGACTTCAAAAGGTACCTCAAAATCGCCTCCAAAGTGGTGCAGCGCATATAGTTTTGGGCGCAGCGCACAGAGACCCAAAGGCCAAAATCACTTCCGCTCTGCGACATTTCGATTCGCGAATTTATCCAAGTGGGCCCACTCATTTACACCACATTTGTTCTGGCACCTAAGTCAAAGTTTAAAGTATTTTCACTAAAGTTTGCCTCCTATCCAAGTGGCAAAGGAAGGCGAGCAGTCACCCAAGCAATTTGTCATTTTTGTAACGTTGCACCTGTCACTAATGGTTGGCTTTCCATTTCTAGTTTGTAATGATTTGAAAAACTCCCCAAATCTGGGTTGTTCCATTTCCCAATGGCATAGTCTATTTATTGTATGTAAAACCATTTTCAAAGGGTTGGTTGTAATTTTTGAGAGACTGTGGGAGAGAAACTCAGTTCTTCATTGTATATTATGACAGAGAATTAATGAAAGACAGCAGCTCTGGTTCATAAGATTCATGTGGTGTGAGTGTAGAAAATGTTTTCTCTTTATGTTTCATATGTATTTCGTTATGTTTCACAATTCATTCATATTCATTTCCAGTGAAATTTTCTAAGTAAGATAAGGTAGAATTCATGTTTATTGCTCTGCCTGTGGGAAAGTTTCACGTTATGTGTTCTTCTTCTATTGAAAAGGATTCATGTTTTTATGCCCTTTTCACCCTCCTAAACAATCTTTCCATTCCGCATTATTTCAAATTTAATTGCTAGAATTTCCACCTGTCTTGCCTCATGAAGTAATTTGTGCCTTTGTGTTAAATTATATGCTCATACTGTTCATTGGTCCCATATATCCCAGAAACTCAGTCATTTATAAAAAATTACTTCTAGTTTCCATATTTATTTACCTAGCCTAAAATCAATATTCAATGTAAGTCACCTCAGACCATATACGGAGAGAGCCCTCTCCTGTTCTAGTAGGGCTAGCTACCAGACTGAGTGTGGTTTGTTGTTACCCTGAATTTTGCCTTCCTTCAGCCTAAGGCAGATTTAGGTGCTAACATAGTGGCGACTCCACTGGGGAGAACGAAATTACACCCCTTACTTCTTCATAATTCTAAGCTTTTGGATGATAAGTTTAGAATTTGATAGGCTGAGTGAGTTGGTTGTGTCCTTTTGATTTTTCTTAATAGCACGTTGGCTTCTAAAAGGTATACCAGAGCTAATCCAGATCCATATCCTCCACACATCTACGAAAATCCCAATTTGATTCCAAGACTTCATCGTCAAGAGAGCTCTATATCTCCCGTTTTCAAATCCCATTCATGTCCTTACATTTTTGAGTATCTTAAAGAGCTATATTTTGATGAGCAGTTTGAAATATCATTGTTTGAGACTAAATCCAAAAGGGCGGTTGACTCTACTGTCCCCAATCCACAGTTTCTTGTAGACTTGGAAATTGAAAGGGCTAACTGTTCAATTGATAATTACATTGTATCATAGCTTCAAATTCCAATTGTTAACCCCCTACAAACTGCGCACACTCCTCCAACACCTCCAAGGCCAAACCCACCAAGAGTGATGGCTGCTCGTTTTGCGCCTCTTGTCCTGCCTCAAGTTTTAGATGATATGCCTGCAGATTATCAAAGAAAAATCTTGTTTTTTGATGGCACTCATAACAGCATTACCTCTCAGCAACATGTGGACAGAATGGCATATTTCTGTGAACTTCACGAGATCGATGCGGAGAATGTGGCAATGAGACTCTTTGTATAGACATTTGCAGATGAAGTGAGGAAATGGTTCAGAGGTTTTCCGGCTACACATATCGCTACCTTGGCTGACCTACAAAGACAATTCTTAGGCCGCTGGGAAGTGAAAAAGAATCCTCTCCAAATTCTGGCTGAATATGAGCAAATCAAATGAAACGTTGGTGAGTCGATCCAAGACTACTGCATTAGATTCAATTCTATTTATAATGAAATTCCCGATCATATAAGGCCACTTGTGGGGCTAGCCATGGTGAAGTTTCTAGATGGTTTTCATGCTAACATGTCTTCTCAATTAAGAGAGAGATAACCAGCCACAATGGAAGACATGCAGAAGATCACGGTCGGCGTTGAAGCAAATCTGTTGACCAAGAGGGCTAGAGCAAAGGCAGAGAAGAAGGTCACCGTAAAAGAAAAATCTTCCTTGGTAGATCAATTACTCCGGAAGGTAGAGAAAATGCTTGAAAGGGTGAAACTTGAAAAACCTAAGCCACAAGTTAGAAATCCTAACTCTTGTGGCCAGCAACAGCCACAATATAGAATAAGGCAGAGAGATAAGCAAGCGCAAGAGCAGACAACACAACAGCCAGTACAACCAC
The DNA here is from genome assembly GCA_000404065.3 of Pinus taeda. Taxonomy (NCBI): domain Eukaryota; kingdom Viridiplantae; phylum Streptophyta; class Pinopsida; order Pinales; family Pinaceae; genus Pinus; species Pinus taeda. The sequence goes on along the minus strand of APFE030901822.1, from coordinate 64,736 downwards.
CTTTGCAGCAAAATTTTGTGCATGGACCGGAGTCAGATGAGGACAGAAATATAATAGGTGAAGAAAACCACTTCTTTACTCCTAACGATTTTCCTATTTATATTACCGAGGATGAGGAGTATGTAGAAAGTTCAGCTGTACAGAAAGATGCAGATTTCATTCTAACAAATGACATTGTTTTGGAGGAAGAATCAGATGAGTACCAAAGAGGCTATATGAATGCTCTGTCCGCCCAGCAGCAACGATATTCACTTAGAAACAGAGACATGCCGGTTAAACCAATTCAGAAGAGGAAGGACGATGAGACATCAAAGAATGATTCATCGGTTGCACAAAGGAAAGGAAAGGAGGTGGTTGGTCTGGATAGCAGCAAATCATCATCAGCAGAAAAATCAAATCAGCCAATTGCATCAAAAGAAAAGGAAAGGAAAGAAATCCCAATCAAAGAGGTAGAAAATATTCCCGCTTTTAATTTATAGAATGAGATTTCTAAATTGAAGGTATCCATTCCCTTGACTGAAATAATGAGGAACAAAATTTATAGAAGTCAAGTGTCCAAAATTTTGAATTTTGACCCAATGTCTAACATGGTGAATGTCGAAGATGATCAACCCGAAATGATTTTTGGGCCAGCATCGAATGGTGATTCTCCTAATAGTGATGTGACACCTTTTTATATCAGTTTAAGATTGCATGATTTTGTGTTACATAATGCCATGTTCAATTCCGGAGCTTCTCACAATTTCATGCCCAAGCCTATCATGGATAAGCTGGGTCTGGACATCACCCGGCAATACCATGATCTCTATTCATTTGATTCCAATAGAGTAAGATGTATTGGGCTCACCAAAGACTTGGTTGTGTGTCTGGATCAACTCCCAATGAAGAATGTTTTGATGGATATTGTTGTATCAGATATTCCTCCCAGGTTTGGCATGCTTCTTTCTAAGTCTTGGTTAGAAAAATTGAAAGGGACACTGCAACTATATTTCTCCTATGCAACGATTCCAGTGTTTGGCCAAATGAGGAAATTGTATCGGGAACAAAAAATGAAATACATGATTACAAGCAAGGAGAAACCAACAAATCATCCGATTAATTATGTACATACAGATTTAGAGTCTTTTGTTTTGTATTCTGATAGTTTCAATGATATCGATAGTCAGTTAGTAGAAGCAAATGATATTCCAGAAATAATAGAAAATTTCAGAGGAGTTTTAAAGAGAGAAGGACAAGAACAGTAGAACACCGTTGAGCGCTCAGCTGAAAGTAATGGACAACAAGTAGACAAAGCATGACAAACAGATTTTCAGCACTTACAAGAAGAGGAAGAAGGTTTGTGGACCATGGATTTCGATGGAGCAATGGGAAATGATGGCGCTGGAATTGGGATTTGGGTATGTATTCCTTTCTCTGCCCTGAACAAAGTGCCTAGTAACATGCGTGTATGCTCTTACAAGTTAGCTTTTGATCTTTTAAACAATGAAGTTGAGTATAAAGCTATGATTGCTGGCCTAAAAATTCTAAGAAAGTTGAATGCTAAGAGGATTGCAGTATATGGTGACTCCGAATTGGTGATTAAGCATGTCAGAGGTGAATATCAAGCAAATCATCCTCAGATGCGGGCTTACCGTAATGCAGTTCTAGACATCCTAAAATTATTTTCATAAAATACCTTGACATGTGTGCCTCGTATACAAAATAGCATTGTTGATGCTCTTGCTAAGGCAGCAAGTAGTTTGAAGATCCCAATGAACTCTAGTAATAAATTCGAAATCCATGTCAAGCATCATCCGACCGTCCCGGACAGTCAGAGATATTGGAAAGTTTTCCAGGATGATGAGGAGATTGATGATTTTCTGCAAAACAAAGGTAAGTTCAAAGAAACCTCAATTGATGTAGAAAATGTTGATGGTAAAGATAATGGGAAAGATGATGTGCAGATCAATGAAATGGACGTGTTGCAGCTAAATAATAACATTATTCCTAAAGGCTTGATACCTTTAGAAGAACTCTTTGATCAAGATGATGTAGCCCGCAAACCAACATTGCAGCCAACAGAGAAGGGTGTGGAAGAGGTCAATGTCGAAATAGCTGCTAATCGTAAAATGGTAAAACTATCTAAAGCATTGACACAAAAGATCAAGGACAAATATATCAGTTTTTTGTCTTCATTTGCTGATGTGTTTTCTTGGGACTATTTTGACTTAAATGCATATGATACCAATATAATTCAGCACACTATACCCATTAAGCCCAATCAGAAACCTTTTAGATAGAAGTTGAGGAGGCTAAATCCAAAGCTGCTACCCTCAATTGAAAAGGAGATAAACAGGTTGTACAAATCAGGAATCATTATTCCCATCATATTTTCGGATTGGATCTCTAATTTGGTGCCCATACAAAATAAGACAGGTGAGATTCACTTGTGCATTGATTTTAGAAATCTCAATAAAGCTTCATTGAAAGATAACTATCCACTGCCCAAAATGGATCATATACTTCAGCGAATAGTGGGAGCATCTCGTATATCACTACTTGATGGTTATTCTGGATGTAACCAAGTTTCTGTCCATGAAGATGACCGAGACAAGACAACATTCACCACTCCATGGGGAACTTTTCATTACGCTAAAATTCCTTTCGGTTTGAAGAACGCGGGTGCCACATTTCAGCGGGCAATGGAATTGGCTTTCACAAATGAGAAGGATGTCTTTTTGGTTGTGTACCTGGAAGTCTGACGGTGTTTTCCAAATCTGATGAAGAACACATGTACCATCTAAAAACTGTCTTTCAAAAGTGCAGAAAATATGGCCTATCACTGAATCCGAAAAAGAGCTTGTTCACCATGGAGGAAGGCAAACTACTCGGGCACATTATCTCAAAAGATGGCATCCATATTGACCCAGCACATGTACAAGAGATTCAGCAAATCGATCTGCCCCAGAATAAGAGAGATATTCAATCTTTCAATGGTAAAATGAATTTTCTACGCCGCTTTGTACCTAATCTTGCTGAACACCTAAGAGAGATTACAAACATGCTTAAGAAGGACAGCCAAGTGAAATGGATGGAGGAGGCTGTAAAATCTTTCAGTTTAGTCAAATTGGCTCTTTCTTCAGCTCCAGTTCTAGTCAGCCTGGATTACACTCAAGATTTCATATTGTTTTCATTCGCTTTAGAGCATACTATGGAAGTTGTGTTATTGCAGAAAAAGATGATCACGAAAGACCAATTTCTTTCTTCAGCAGAGCTATAAGAGATGCAGCCTTAAAATACAACATCATTGAGAAGCAAGCCCTTGCACTTGTGAAAGCATTGAAATATTTTCGGGTATATATTCTACATTCTCATATTTTGGCCTATGTTCCTAATGCTGCTATCAAAGATGTTTTAGTGCAGACCGATCCGGAAGGAAGACGAGGCAAGTGGATTGCAGATTTGTTGGAATATGATGTGGAAATAAAGCCCACAAAGCTTATTAAAGGACAGGGATTGGCAAAGTTAATGGCCGAGTCAAACTTGCACGCCTTAGACATAAATCTGATCGCTGCTGTGTCCGATGAGAATGACAAAGGATCATCAATTCAGGTATCTGAAATGTTTTCTCTTTCTCCGTGGTATTCAGATATCATATATGTGCTTAAAAATTTGTCACCACCACCCATCATGACTAGAAACAATGCTAGAACACTCAAACTGAAGGCTGCCAAGTTTTGCATTCTAAATTCTGCACTTTATTGGAAAGATTCTAGTGGCGTTCTGTTAAATTACTTGGTGGAAAAAGAAGCAAAGAAGGTCATGGAGGATTGCCACGAGGGAGACTGTGGTGGTCACCTTTTTTGGAAATCAATAGCAAATAAAGTCCTGAGAGCAGGATACTATTGGATTACATTGTTTGTTGATGTATATAAGATGGTCAAGAGCTGTCATAAGTGTCATATTTTCGAAGGAAGGCAGAAGTTACAACCTTTGCCACTTAAGCCCATTGAGGTGAGTACCCCTTTTCAGCAATGGGGGTTGGATTTCATTGGTGAAATTCATCCCAGTTCTTCTGGTCAGCATAGATGGATCCTCACAGCGACAAATTATTTCACGAAATGGATTGAAGCAATTCCCACTAGACAAGCTATAGATGCGGTAATTATCATTCCTTGAAAATAAAATCTTGTCTTGCTTTGGTTGTCCGAATAACTTAATCGCTGATAATGCAGAAACTTTCAAATCAAAAAGGATGGTAGAGTTTTGTCATAAATATCACATAATTTTGGGTTACTCAACTGCCTATCATTCGTAAGGCAATGGATTGGCGGAGTCTTCTAATAAATCATTGGTCAACATCATCAAGAAGCTGCTGGAAATAAATAAGAAGAGTTGGCATAAGAGGTTGGTCAATGCACTTTGGGCGGATCAGGTCAGTTAGAAGAAATCCATTGGTACGTCCCCTTTTGAGCTTGTTTATGGAGTTGATACAGTATTTCCGACTTCTCTTGTATCCCGGTAGTCAAACTTCTTCAGGAGGCTGGCAGTGAAGAAGATCCTATGTAGAGAAGGTTGAATCAAATGGTCCACTTACAGCAGAACAGAGAAGAAGTCTTCCAGAACACGTCCAAGTTGAGGAGAAGATTGAGAAAATTTATGACAGAAAAGCGAAGGTGGACAAATTTCAGTTGGATGATGTGGTGCTGAAGTGGGATGCAAGGAATGAGGAATAAGGAAAGCATGGTAAGTTTGAGAATCTCTGGAAAGGTCCCTTCAAGATTGCAGCATATCGGGGTCAGAATGCCTTTCTTTTGAAGGAAATGAATGGGGAAGATTGTCCAGGAGGGCCGATCAATGGTCGGTTGCTCAAACGGTACCATTTATGAGTTATTGATGTTGCTTCCACTGTCACTGTAAATACCATTTTATTTCAGTTTGGTTAGAGTTTGTCAAGTTAGTCTTCAAGTCATTTCAATATCAAATTTGAGTCAATATTTTGGTCATTTTAGTTTCATAAATGAGTCAGAGCCTTGTGTTGTTTGTCAAAATAATGACTCCATAACCCAATGGTCGAAGGCACTGTCTAGCTCTTCTAGAGATCTGCTGTTCTTGGCACCTCCAAGGAGCTACCATCCCCCATTGGAGCCAATGTTAGAGTCGGTCTTGTCATTCCTCCGTCAGAGATCAAAACTCTTTCTTCATTTCATTTTTAGGTGTCTCGCTCCATCCACTCAGTTGCATTCCACTAGGAGCATGTTATAATCTGATGGAAAGGTCTTGCCAGTCATTTCCCCTCATGTCTGGCACCTGCTGGCTTAGGTATTTTCATCAATATTCACTAAATTCCATGACAATCAATGTTTGATCTTTTAATGGAAAAAAGTCATTTTCAGTCATTAGGTCTAGGGATCAGATAAATTGGTCTTTAAACATGTCCAATAAAGCCATACAGGCCAGAGGGATACCCTTACAAAGTTGTGATTTAAAGATTTTCATCATAATGTTGACAGATTACGATTGTTCTTCAAAACTATATTTTGAAGAAAAGTCAAACAGTGTGTCATTTGTGATAATTTTCAAAAAAAATTCCAGTTGATCTCTTCAGGCACAGTCATGGTTCCCTTGGCCAAATGCCATGTCAACAACCCCTGCAAAAAGGTTCCAAAAATTTCATCATTTTAGCTAAAAATTCAAAGGGAAAAGTGAAATACAGAGTTGCATTAAATCAGGGAAAAAGTGCCAAACCAAAACATTAGCAAAGTGGGTTTTGAAGAAACAAAAATCGAACCCATGACTCCAAATTCCTTTATATAGAGTTTCCACAAGGAACAATGTCGTTTTGCACACCATGGATAGAGAGAAAGAATTTCAAGGTGACTCAGAGAGCAAGCTCGCGTTTTGAGTGAGGTTGGAGGTGTTTTCACAAGGAGCAGAGCACAGACAGAGAGGCGCGGCGCACAGAGGGAGCACGGTGCACTGGGCACTACCACGCAGTGTTAAATTAACATGGGCATGGCACACACAAAGGATGTGGTGCACAAGCATAGGGGCGCGACATACACCCACAAAGGCCCAGTTTTGTTCCAAATTTGCAACAAATCGCTTTAAATTCCTTCCAATTGACAAGTAGGGTTGACATCTCGGTTGCTCATATGTTTTTATGAACATGATGGTGGTTTATGGCCATGTATAGTTGCAATAAAAATTCCCAAACGCTACCACTTGAAATGATCAAAGCCATTGCTCTTAGGGTTGCAAATTTGTTGTGTTGATACCAAGGTTCCTCCTCCTTTTCACCTTTCATTTTTCCCCTTCTTTCCATTGTTCCCTTCCCCCCTATTCCATTTTCCCCATCTTTCCCTACCCTAAAACATTACTAAACCCCTATTCCCTATCCCCTCCACTCATCTGCCAATGTAAAACCTTAAAACCCTACCTTATAAAATCCCCAAACCCTCCTACATGTCCCTAAACAAAATCTCCCCCCCATAACCCCTAATCCCATCATATTATTCCCCTTCCTAACACTCCATTTTTGCATTGTTCCCCTTGGTGGCAGAGTTCATAACAACACATAGTTTCATACATCATCAAAGGGCAGTCCAAGCATAGTCCATATACAACAATCATGGCATCTCAGCATTCATCAGAGTATGAAATGGAAACCCAAAGTGATTCATCCTCGAGAAGAATAGGATCCCCGGAGACATCATAAAAGTGGCAAACATGTTAGGGATGAGCCAACCACCCTCACAGAATTGCAGGCCTGCCCTCTTGTTATGTCATGTTTCCAACATCTGTCATGTTTGGAGTTTTGTCAAGAGGTGGCTAGTGTTTGAGTTCATCGTGAGTTGGCCCGTCTTTTTTTGCTTCACTTACATGGATATCACTCTATCTTGGCTGGTGTCACCTTCACACTCACACCTGAAACTGTCTCATTAGCAACCGGCATACCAAACGTTGGAGAACCATGGCACAAGAAACATGAGGTTGATCGGCAACATTATGAGCCATACATTAAGTCCAGTTTCTTTAGGCAGCTCAAAAGAGTCTTTCCATTCCGATATTTGAAAGATGAATATTCCCCACTCATGAAGTTGATCATGAAATATTTCAGATATGAGGGGAGGTTCTCTCATTTATATGCCTATGACATCAAGTTGCTCATGCACTTTACCAGGGTATGGATGATGAGCATCCCATATTTCATTTGCAGGAACATAGAGAGGATGAACACCATCATGCAGCACAAGACCCCTCAGCAGCAACTTAACAGTGTTTATCATTTTTCTCTTATTAAGATTTTGGTGGTTCATCAGCTAGGATTACAGGGCATTACTTGGGATGATTTCATCTCCCGTGACCTCTTCAGCACTTCACAGGTATTATTAGAGGTTGAAAATGAGATAGGTGGTCCTTCTCATCAGTATGAGCACCATGAGACCGCTATTATGCCAGTATTCATCACCTATCAGATAGGCAGTAGGCATTTGTTTGCAGCAGCAAAGCGAGTGTTATCTACACTTGGGGTGGAAGGGGCCTCGCTTCCGACATCGGCAACACAGGTACAGGACAGGGGCAAGAGGCCCATGCATGACGAGGGGCCATCATGTGAACGAGAGGTCGATTTCATCCTCATTCATGATGATGATACAGATGTGGAGAGTGTCAAACTTAGGAGGACCATCCAGGAGCAGCAAACGAAGATCCAAGCCTTGTCTCTCAATTTGGAGAGAGCTAAGTGGATTATCAGGTATTTGGAGTAGAGGAACAAATAACTTTAAGACCAGCATGAGATCATGGAGCTGCAAAACATCCGCAAGAATCGCCAAACTGCCCAACATAGGAGGATTGATCTCACTCTGTTAGAGCAAGAGATTAACAATGACCGAGAGTCTTGGCTCGAGCGTATCAACATCCACCTAGAGAGAATGCTAGATAAGTCTGAAAAGGACAAAACCATATTGAGGCGGATGGTTTATCACTACAGGGCATGGAACATGAGTTCAAAGGCTCGGATAAGGAATTTGAAGGCGAAATTGAGGAGGGCAACAAAAAGAAAAAATAGGAAAAAAGAGAAAGATCAGCTCCGAATCTTGGCTGAAGCCTCTATGGCCCAGCATAGCACTTCATAGAGGATCTCCAGCCCAAATTTCAAAAAATTTGGGACAATTTTGGTCATTTGACAATTTTCTGTGCACAAAACAGGGTTTTTGTGGCACTTATGATAGGGAGATCCAAATCAAGAGTGGTTTTCATTTTTGGATTCAGCATGAAAACTCATGACTGCTGGTGCATGGCCAAGAATTTTGGGCAAGTTTTGAGTCCCTAGGAGGTCAAAAACACTCAAAAAATTACCTCTCTACCCCTAACTTGACACACAGGAAGAAGTCTTGGGAGATTGAAGTTTTAGAGGGGCAAATGAGCACCAAATTTAGAAATTCCACTTGGGTTGGAAAGTAGACATGTAGGGCTTTCCAAAAAGCACACTTGGGTACAATTTGGACTTCAGAAGGTACCTCAAAATCACCTCCAAAGTGGCGCGGCGCACAAAGACCGAAAGGCCAAAATCACTTCCTCTCCGCGACATTTCGATTCACGACTTTCTCCAAGTGGGCCTGCTCATTTACACCACATTTTTTGTGGCACCTAAGGCAAAGTTTAAAGTATTTTCACTAAAGGTTGGCTCCTATCCAAGTGGCAAAGGAAGGCGAGCAGTCATCCAAGCAATTTGTCATTTTTGTAACACTGCACCTGTCACTAATGGTTGGCTTTCCATTTCCAGTTTGTAATGATTTGAAAAACTCCCCAACTCTGGGTCGTTCCATTTCCCAATGGCATAGTCTATTTTTTGTATGTAAAACCATTTGCAAAGGGTTGGTTGTAATTTCTGGGAGACTGTGGGAGAGAAACACAGTTCTTCATGGTATATTTTGACAGAGAATTAATGAAAGGCAGCGGCTCTGGTTCATGAGTTTCATGGTGTGTGAGTGTAGAAAATGTGTTCTCTTTATGTTTCATATGTATTTCGTTATATTTCACAATTCATTCATATTCATTTCCAGTGAGATTTTATAAGTAAGATAAGGTAGAATTCATGTTTATTGCTCTGCCTGTGGGAAAGTTTCACGTTATGTGTTCTTCTTCTGTTGAAAAGGATTCATGTGTTTAGGCCCTTTTCACCCTCCTAAACAATATTTCCATTCTGCATTATTTCAAATTTAATTGCTAGACTTTCCGCCTGTCTTGCCTCACGAAGTAATATGTGCCTTTGTGTTAAATTCTCTACTAATATTGTTCGTTGGTCCCATATATCCCAGAAACTCAGTCATTTATAAAAAATTGCTTCTTGTTTCCATATTTATTTACCTAGCCTAAAATCAATATTCACTGTAGGTCACCTCAGACCATATCGTTTATTTATTCACTGAGTGTGACACGGAGAGAGCCCTCTCCTATTCTGGTAGGGCTAGCTACTAGACTGAGTGTGGTTTGTGGTTACCCTGAATTTTGCCTTCCTTCAACCTAAGGCAGATTTAGGTAATAACAAATCCAATAAAGTGCTACAAACCCTGGTCTATTCCTTTTCCAAACAACTGAAATGTGTGTACAATAATGCTCCAAGCTTTCCCAAAAGTCCAACCCTTGCCAATGACTGAAAAACTAGTAGATATAGGCAACAAACAACTCATCCTAGCCTTTAGGGGTTGATTTCATAAGTTTAAGGGCTGTTTCAACAAGATCTAAACTGAGAACTAAAAAGTAGGCGGTGGAACAACTTGCCTCTAAAAACTAGGAAACTGATTCATTCAGTTGCAAACTACCTTTTCATGGATGAGTCTACCTATATGAGTGAGAATTTAACATATTTACATCAAAATCCATCAAGTCACATCAAATTACATCATGAGTTTGACTATTTGAAAGAGAAAAGTCAAACTGATAAGAAACTAGGCAAAAAACAGAGTTTTTTGACCAAAATGACAAAATTTCATCCTGTGCGTTGTGCTCTTGTCCATGTGTTCCGCGCTACTTTGGAGTTGATTTTGGAGACCTTCCCATGCACCAAATTTTCTCAAAGTGGGCTTGTTGTAAAGGTTTGCCTATCTACTATCCAGAATGGATGGAATTTCTAAATTTGGTCTCCATTTTCCCCTCCAAAGATGAGTTCTCCCAACATTGCTTCGTGTGTGGCCAAAAAGGGGCAGAAAGGTCATTTTTGGGGTGTCTTTTACCCTTTTGGAAGCTCAAAACCTGTCAAAATTTCTTGGCCATGTGAGGGAATTCATATTTTCCCATGATGAATCCCAAAATGCTAAGTTTTCCTCAAAAGGAGGTCTCTAGAAAAAGCACGTGCCAGGTGGTGCGACGCACCAGACAGAAAAACCTGTTTTTTAGGCCAAAATTTCAAAATTTGCAAAAAGTTTCCCAAATTTCTTGAAATTTGGGTTGCATGTCCTTCATCAAGTTTTGTGTTGGGCTAAGGAAGCCTCAACCAAGATATAGAGTCTATCTTGCTCTTTTCGCTTCCTCGATGGTTTCTTCAACTTGGCCTTCAAAATCCTGATTCTTGCTTTGCGTTTAAAGTAAACAAGACGCCTTCCACCCTAGGTGGAGATAGTACTCATTTTGCTACTGCAAACAATCTCCTAGTGCCCTTTTGATATGTAACAAACACTAGCACACTAGTGATTTGTGTCTCATGCATCTCTTACTGATGTGAAGGCTCTCCTGCCTCATGAAAAATTGATGGAGGAACTTGTGAACCTATAAAGACCTCATGTGCAATGAAATCCTCCCATGAAACATTCAGTAGACTAAGCTAATGCAAAACCACAATTTTGATTAGTGAAAATTGATAGATGCTATTATACTACTGATGAGGAGGCTTCCTTTGAACCAAAGTGGCCATCTTCTCAATATTTCGGAAAATAAAATAGGGGAGATTCATCATTCCCACCCTATTGAAGTGCATCAACAATCTGATGTGGTAGGCATACAGGCGAGAAAATCTGCCCTCACAGCTGAAATATTTAATTATGATTTTTTTTCAACGATGCATATGTGTCCTGAAGGTACCTGAAAGGGAAAACTCTACTAATCTGCCTCTGAAAACTAGCCTTGATATAAGGCTCATAATATTCCTTGTCTACCAACCACCCCTTATTCCACTGCTCACCGACATTTGGAATACTGGTTGCTTGAGATATAGTCTCAGGTGTCAAGGTGAATGTCACACTAGCCAAATTGACTTAGCCATTATGAAGATGGAGTAAAAACAGTCTGGCAAGTTGATGATGGTATTTAACTCTTCCCACCATCTCACAAAATTGGAAACAAGATTGATGTTGAAATCATGTGACAACAAGAGGACAGGCCAACAGCTCGGCAAGTGAAGTAGGCTCCTCCCAGTTATGTTTCCCACTCTTGTGAGGTCTCATTGGTGCATGAACTTCTATGGAAGAGTCACTGATTTTTTCCTCATTTCTGTCATAGGATGAATCTGACTCCATGTTCGCCAATGCTTGAGTTTACTAGATGAGTATGAAGATATTTTTGAGTGACAATAAGAATTTGCTGCCAAAGATATGAATTTGATGAGGGACTATGAGGGGACTGTGTATGAGTGGTTGGGAATGTTGTTTATAGGCTTTTTGGGAAATGAAAGGATTTAGGGAATAATACTTAGGGTTTAGGAATAGCAATTAGGGTTTGGGATAATGAGATTAGGGATTAGGGTTAGTAGTTTTAGGGTTATGGGAAATAGGGAATAGGTAAATATGAATGAAAAGGGAGGGAGAAAATGAAGTGAGGGAGTGAGGGAGTGAAAATGATAGAAGTGGGATTTAGCAGCAAAAACAACAATTTGTAAACCCTAGGCAGCGCCTTTTAACAAGCAATGCAAGGAGCTAGGGTTTCATTTTTTTCCCATTAAATCACCATAAATACCAAGATAATCTCATTCATTGGCATGAAGGAATGTCAACTTACTTGGATAATTGAGGAGTTAGCGATTTTTTTATTTTGGAGGATGTTGTGAGTAATTTCGAGCCTTGCAGTCTTGTGCATCGCACTGGCTCTGTGCGCCACACTCGTTGTAAAAATACACTATGAAACACTACCAGGTGCGCCACGCTGAATGTGTGCGCCGCACTCTAACCCAGGTGTGTCGCGCCACTGATTTTCACCCTTCAAACATAAAATCGCTCTCTTGGCCTTTAAAAAATGAAATGTACTTGCTCTCTTCACTTTTTGGACACAAATGAGCCTCGTTTGATTTGCAAAAAGTTTATATAGCCATGGAATTTAATTTTTCATTCAAGAAAACCCACTTTTCTAATGTTTGATTTTCACTTGCTTTAAAAACTCTGTTTTTGGGAAATTTGTTTTACTTTTGCCTTTGATGCACTGAACACTTTGGAATTTTGTTTCTTTTGCAAGAACTAAAGTAGGAGAGGCTTCGCAAAGTGACCAGGGCTGCCTCTGAAAATATTACATATTGAGAAATGAAATTACATGAAATTTATTACATGAAACATATAAAACTTTGTTTTTCCTCAAAATAGGGGTTTGAGAAAAAATCAATCACTGAGCATGTGATTATTGAAATTATTGCTGCTGAGACTATATTTGGCCTCCTCATGCACCTGCTGACCGTTATTGAACGTTTTCAGGACCTTATTGACAAAACCCTAGATGTAATGAGACCTAAAACCCTAAAAATGACTTTTGCAGTTTTAAAGACAAAAAATGACCGCAGATGATCTAGATGTATGGAAATGGGCTAGCAAGTAAAGAGCATGAGGGAAAATGTATAATATGCTCCTACCATCAGATGATCCATGATCCTAATGGAATGCAGCTGATCGGATGAGACACCTATGCAATGCAACAAGAGAATTTGATCTCTAATGGAGGGATCAAGATACCGACACTAACATTGGCTCCAATGGGGATGGTAACTCCTATGAGGTGCGAAGAAGCATAGATCTTTGGGACAACAGACAAGTGCCTTCATCCATTGGGCAATGGAGTCAATAACATCAAAACATCCAAAAACTAATTACTATGAAACTTTGACTCAAGACTCATAGTTGAATTGACTAATTCAAAATTGAAACAAGACTCTCAAAATCTAAAACTAGACACTCAGCTGAAACTATCTTCAAAACTAACTGAAACAAAAAATGACTCAAGACTTACTTAACTGAAACATTTACTTACAAAGCTTTTTGAATCGTAGCAGATCATCAAGATTTGAGGGCTTCAAATCATGATGACAACCACCTGCCTACTCATGAAATATGTACAATCATGTGTAGTGAACCTTCCATTGTAACCAATCCAACAGATGGCTACATACTGAAATTATGCTCTCACTTTTCCCGAGAAGGTAGAACGATGTACATGTAGGCAGCTCACAATAACAACTGAAACCAAGGCTTATGCTAACGAACCAGGCAACATTCATATTCTCTAATGCTTGCAAAAGAATTCCAAAGGGATCTTGATAATCCTAAAGCATTATCTTGTCTTGAGATCCAGCAGCAAAAATACAAGTACTCCATTCATTCTGATCTGAAAGAAAAACTAGTTGCTAAGTGATGGGAAGGCATAGAGAGGTATTAGCTTCTGCCATCTGAGTGTTAGTTGTAAATTTCTCGACCATGAGAAATTCTAACTTGAATTCTGGCATACTGTGTCTCTTAGGCTCATATTCCTCAATTTCATGGTCTAGGTCATTCTTAAACAGAAAACAATCTTCAAGATCATCAAACATGACAACCTTATCATCTTCATCAAAGAAAATATTATCTATTCGCTGATCTATAAATCTAATTTCAAGACTATCATCATTTCAAAAGAGGAAGAAGTTCCACCAACACCTTCTTGACCATGTGCACACTGCAGACTTGTATTAGCTTTAGTTGTAACCTGAACTTTCAGGAGTCAATCTATCTCATCTTCAGATAGAGGAGATAATACTTTATGTTTTTCTTTTCTCAAGTGCTTATTGTCTTCTTGAAATAACAGTCCTTAATTCCCTAGTCTTCTGAAATTTGAAAACATTGTTGATCATCTTCATATGACATGGCAATCAAATTATCATTTACTGTTGAGTTATTGAAAGAAGATTTTTCACTTACTTGAACAAAGGTCTCATCTTGATTTTCATAAAATTATTGGATTACCTCCTCATGAAGGCTTGGGTCAATAATTTTATCTTCTTCATTCTAGATGATCTCAACAACAAAGCTCTCCTTCATGGGATTCAGAACAAGGTACTCTTGATCATCACAATCTGAATTTAGATCTAAAATAGCCGACTTAACTTTATCACATTCTGAGATTGAAACTTGACTTTCATGCATGATGTCTTCTTCTATGGACAGATTTGAAATAAAACCTTCTCTTTCATCATTTTCCATTGTGCTAAGATCTTGATCCTGCTACAAGGTTTCCTGAGCATCTTGATGAGTATCCTCTAAGCTCTCTTTATGCTGCTAAAATGGATTTTCGTACAGAGATTCCATGATCTCATCATCCTTGAATTCATCATCTTCATAAACTTTCTCAATATTTTCAACAAAACTATAAACATGTTTGCAGCAGTTCTGAACTAAATTTAATGATGGATAAGATTCTTTATACCTTTTAAAGAACATGGCATGAAAATCCTTTAAATAGTAAATACAAGCAGGTGGCAAACTTTCATACCAAGATTGGGCTTCACCTTCCAGAGTGGCCATGAATATCTTCGTCAAGAAGTATTCAGGAAAATCAACTTTCAACTTGCGAATATGTATGTGAAATCTAACCAGTTGTAAAGCAGCACCATTCCTATTATCATCTCTAAACATAGGCAAATTCCTTTGCCAATCTACCTTAGGAATTTTATTTGGAAAACCTGGAATGTGATCTTGGCTCATGGGAGCATACCTTCAATCCAACAAAACCATTTGATAACAATGAATTCACCAAGAAATTTTTCTGGCTACTAATTTTTGAAGGGTAGAGTCTCCATAAAAATTCTGGACCTTGGGATTCTTCGACACTGGAGCCGTTAGGTGAATGATTTCAACCTTCTGATGTTTGATCGTTGTCCACCATCAAAAATTAGATCTAACTTTGATACATGTACTGGGGAAATTTGCAAGTCAAATGTTCAGTTTATAAAACTAGACCGGAGATTGACTGAAGCTGCTTTTATCTACTTATGCACTCACAAAGAAATGTGCAATTCGAAGGCTTCCTGGCATAACTTCATGCTCCATCTATAGTTTATAAAGAAAGAACACTAACAAAAAAATAAGATTTTCTTCCCCAGTATGGTCGCCAATATGTTAGGCCTAAATTTACCTTAGGCTAAGAAAGGTAGGATCTAGGGTAACATCAAACCAAGCTTAACCTGGTAGCTAGCCCTACCAGGCTGGGAGAGGGCTCTCTCCTTGTCAATCTCAGTAAAATATGATCAATGAGGTTTGATATGACTGATGTAAAGACTGGTTTTATGCTAGGTATGTGTTCAAAATATTTTTATTAAGTTTGATGATGTTTTGTTAGCTCAAATGTGAAAGGCAGATTTGGGTCCTGGGAATGGGCTCAGTTTTGCAGAAATCTCTATGGGGCGAGGTAGGCAAATGAATTAGTACTTAAAATTGAGTGAGATGGAGAGATTTTACACTGGTGAGGAGTTGAAGAGGGCATGAAATTCTCAAGGATCCTCTTCAAACAGCTGAAAACATAAATAACTAAACAAAACTCTAGGTAGAGCACTGCAATTCAATGAATTCTACCTTTATCCTTGTTTCATTTAGTTGAGATGAGCAGAGAGAGATAATGGAATACATAAAACACATGTAAACTTTCAATTACAAAAGAAGACACAATACCAAATCAAGTTGCCACAAGAATCCCATAAAGTGCCTCAAACCCTGGTCTATTCCTTTGCCAAACAACTGAAATGAGTGTACAATAATGCTCCAAACTTTCCCAAAAGTCCAACCCTTGCCAATGACTGAAAAACTAGTAGATATAGGCAACAAAAACCTCATTCTAGCCTTTAGTGGTCCAATTCATAAGTTTAGGTGCTGTTTCAACAAGATCTAAACTGAGAACTAAAAAGTAGGCAGTGGAACAACTTACCTCTAAAAACTAGGAAACTGATTCATTCAGTTGCAAACTACCTTTTTATGGATGAATCTACTTCTATGAGTGAAAATTTAATATATTTACATCAAAATCCATTAATTCACATCAAATTACATCATGATTTTGACTATTAGAAAGAGAAAAGTCAAACTAAGAAGAAACTAGGTGAAAAAATAGAGTTTTTTGACCAAAATGACAAAATTTCATCATGTGCGCCACACTCCAGTCCCTATGCGCCGTGCTACTTTGGAGCTGATTTTGGAGAACCTTCTGTGCACCAAATTTTCTCCCAGTGGGCTTGTTGGAAAGGTCTACCTGTCTACTACCTAGAACAAGTGGAATTTCTGAAGTTGGTCTCCATTTTCCCCTCCACAAATTAGTTCTCCCAACACTGCTTCCTGTGTGGCCAAAAAGGGGCAAAAATGTCATTTTCGGGGTGTTTTTAACCCTTTTGGAAGCTCAAAACCTGTCAAAATTTCTTGGCCATGTGAGGCCATTCATATTTTTCCATGAGGAATCTAAACATTTTGAGCTTTCCTCAAAAGGAGGTCTCTAGCAAAAGCGCGCGCCAGGTGGCGCAGCGCACCAGGCAAAAAAACTTGTTTTTTAGGCCAAAATTTCAAAATTTGCAAACATTTTCCCAAATTTCTTGAAATTTGGGCTAAGTGTCCTTCATCAAGTTTTGTGTTGGTATAAGGAAGCCTCATCCAATATCTAGAGTCTATCTTTCTCTTTTCGCTTTCTCAATGCTTTCTTCAACTTGGCCTTCAAAATATTGATTCTTGCTTTGCTTTTGAAGGAAACGAGACCCCTTCCACCCCAGGTGGAGATAGTACTCATTTTGCTACTGCAAACAATCTCCTAGTGCCATTTTGATATGTAACAAACACTAGCACACTAGTGGTTTGTGTCTCATGCACCTCTTTCTGATGTGAAGGCTCTCCTACCTGATGAATAACTGGTGGAGGAACTTGTGAACCCGTAAAGACCTCATGTGCAATGAAATCCTCCCATGAAACATTCAGTAGACTAAGCTGATGCAAACCATAATTTTGATTAGTTTAAAGTGATAGATGTTATTATACTACTGATGAAGAGGCTTTCTTTGAACCAAGGTGGTCATCTTCTCAATATTCTGGCAAATAAAATAGGGGAGATTCATCATTCTCACCCTAATGAAGTGCATCAACAATCTGATCTGGTAGGCATACAGGAGAGAATATCTACCCTCATAGCTGAAATATTTAATTATGTTTTTTTTTCGAGGGTGCATATGTGTCCTGAAGGTACCTGAAAGGGAAAACTCTACTAATCTGCCTCTGAAAACTAGCCTTGATATAAGGCTCATAATGTTCCCTATCTACCAGCTACCCCTTATTCCACTGCTCACAAAACATTTGGAATACTAGTTGCTTGAGATATAGTCTCAGGTGTCAAGGTGAATGTCACACCAACCAAATTTACTTGACCATTATGAATATGGAGTACAAACAGTCTGGCAAGCTGATGATGGTATTTAACTCTTCCCACCATCTCACAAAATTGGAAACAAGATTGATGTTGAAAGCATGTGACAGCAAGAGGATAGGCCAACAGATCAGCAAGTGAAGTAGGTTCCTCCCGATTATGTTTTCCACTCTTGTGAGTTCTCCTTGGTGCATGAATTTCTCTGGAAGAGTCACTGACTGTTTCCTCATTTCTATCATAGGAAGAATCTCACTCCATGTTCGCCAATTCTTGAGTTTACTAGATGAGTATGAAGAGATTTTAGAGTGAAAATAAGAATTTACTGCCAAAGATATATATTTGATGAGGGACTATGAGGGGACTATGTATGAGGGGTTGTGAATGTTGTTTTTAGGTTTTTTGGGAAATGAAAGGGTTTAGGGAATAATACTTAGGGTTTAGGAATAGAAATTAGGGTTTGGGATAATTAGATTGGGGATTAGGGTTAGTAGTTTTAGGGATATGGGAAATAATGAATAGGTAATTATGAATGAAAAGGGAGGGAGAAAATGAAGTGAGGGAGTGAAAATGATAGAAGTGGGATTTTAGCAACAAAAACAACAATTTGTAAACCCTAGGCAGCTCTTTTTAACAAGCAATGCAAGGAGCTAGGGTTTCAATTTTTTCCCATTAAATCACCATAAACACCAAGATAAACTCATTCATTGGCCATGAAGGAATGTCAACTTACTTGGATAATTGAGGAGTTAGCGATTTTTTTATTTTGGAGGATGTTGTGAGCAATTTCAGGCCTTGTAGTCCTCTGCACCGCGCCAGCTCACAGGTGCATCGCGCTGGCTCTGTGCGCCGCACCCGTTGTAAAAATACACTGTGAAACACTGCCAGGTGTGCCACACTGAATGTGTGTGCCACGCCACCTATTTTCACCCTTCAAAAATAAAATCACTCTCTTGGCCTTTGAAAATTGAAATGCACTTTCTCTCTTCACTTTGTGGATACAAATGAGCCTCGTTTGATTTGAAAGGACTTTATATAGCTATGGCTTTTAATTTTTCATTCAAGAAAACCCACTTTGCTAATGTTTGATTTTCACTTGCTTTAAAAACTCTATTTTTGGGCAGTTTGCTTTACTTTTGCCTTTGATGGACTAAATACTTTGGCATTTTGTTTCTTTTGCAGGAATTGAAGTAGCGGAGGCTTGGCAAAGTGACCAGGGCTGCCTCTGAGAATATTACATATTGAAAAATGAAATTACATGAAATTTATTACATGAAACATATAAAAATCAATCACTGAGCATGTGATTATTGAAATTATTGTTGTTGAGACTTTATTTGGCCTCCTCATGTGCCTACTGACCATTATTGAACGTTTTCAAGACCTTATTGACAAAACCCTAGACCTAATGAGACCTAAAACACTAAAAATGAATTTTGTAGTTTTAAAGACAAAAAATGACTGCAAATGATCTAGATGTATGAAAATGAGTCAGCAGGTAAAGAACATGAGGGAAAATGTATAATATGCCCCTACCATGAAATGATCCATGATACTAATGGAATGTAGTTGATCGGATGAGACACCTAAAATGCAATGCAATAAGAGAATTTGATCTCTGATGGAGGGATGAAGATACCGACACTAATGTTGGCTCCAATGGGGATGGTAGCTCCTTGGAGGTGCCAAGAACCACAGATCTTTGGGAGAGCAGACAAGTGCCTTCATCCATTGGGAAATGGAGTCAATAAATTCAAAACATCCAAAAACCATTTACTATGAAACTTTGACTCAAGACTCATAGTTGAAATGACTAATTCAAAACTAAAACAAGACTCTCAAAATCTGAAACTGAACACTCAACTGAAACTATCTTTAAACTAACTGAAACAAAAAGTGACTCAAGACTTACTTAACTGAAACAAGTACTTACAAAGCTTTTTGAATGGTAGCAGACCATTGAGATTTGAGGGCTTCAAATCATGATGAAAACCACCTACCTACTAATGAAATATGTACAATCATGTCTAGTGAGCCTTCTAATGTAACTAATCCAGCAAATGGCTACATACTGAAATTCTGCTCTCACTTTTCCCGAGCAGGTAGAACGATGTACATGTAGGCAACTCACAATAACAATTGAAACCAAGGCTTATGCTAATGAACCAGGCAGCATTCATCTTCTCTAATGCTTGCAAAAGAATTCCAAAGGGATCTTGATAATCCTGAAGCACTATCTTCTCTTGAGATCCAACAACAAAAATACAAGTACTCCCTTCATTCTGATCTAAAAGAATAATTGGTTGTTGAGTGATGGGAAGGCATAGAGAGGTATTAGTTTCTACTGTCTGAGTGTTAGTTGTAAATTTCTCGACCATGAGAAATTCTAACTTGAATTCTGGCATACTATGTCTCTTAAGCTCATATTCATTAATTTCATGGTCTAGATCATTCTTAAATAGAAAACAATCTTCAAGATCATCAAACATGATAGCCTTATCATCTTCATGAAAGAAAATATTATCTGTTCGTTGATATATAAATCTAATTTCAAGACTGTCATCATTTCCAAAAGAGGAAGAAGTTCCACCAACACCTTCTTGACCATGTGCACACTGCAGACTTGCATTAGCTTGGACTATAACCTGACCTTTCAGGAGTCGATCTATCTCATCTTCAGATAGAGGAGATAATACTTCCTATTTTTTTTTGCTCAAGTGATTATTGTCTTCTTGAAATAACATGAAAAACATGAAAAACCTGAATGATAGTCCTTAATTCCCTGGTCTTCTGAAATTTGAAAACATTGTTGATCATCTTCATATGACATCGCAATCAAATTATCATTTACCACTGAGTTATCAAAAGAATATTTTTCACTTACTTGAACAAAGGTCTCATCTTGTTTTTCATAAAATGAATGGATTACCTCTTCATGAAGGTTTGGGTCAATAAATCTGTCTTCTTCATGCTAGATTATCTCAAGAGCAGAGCTCTCCTTCATGGGATTCAGAACAAGGTACTCTTGATCATCACAATTTGAATTTAGATCTGAAGTAGCTGACTTGACTTTATCACATTCTGAGATTGAAACTTGACTTTCATGCATGTTGTCTTCTTCTATGGACATATCTGAAATAAAGCCTTCTCTTTCATCATTTTCCATTGTGCTAAGATCTTGATCCTGCTATAAATTTTCCTGAGCATCTTGATGAGTATCCTCTAAGCTCTCTTTATGCTACTGAAATGGATTTTTGTACAGAGCTTCCACGATCTCATCATCCATGAAGTCATCATCTTCATAAACTTTCTCAAGAATTTCAACAAAACTATAAACATATTTGCAGCAGTTCTCAACTAAATTTAATGATGGATAAGATTTTTTATACCTTTCAAAGAACACGGCATGAAAATCCTTTAAATAGTAAATACAAACAGGCGGCAAACTTTCATACCAATATCGAGCTTCACCTTCCAGAGTGGCCATGAATATATTCATCAAGCAGTCTTCAGGAAAATCAACCTTCAACTTGCAAATATGTATGTGAAATCTAACCAGGCGTAAAGCAGCATCATTCCTATTATCATCTTTAAACATAGGCAAATACCTTTGCCAATCTACCCTAGGAATTTTATTTGGAAAACCTAGAATGTGATCTCGGCTCATGGGAGCATACCTTCGATCCACCAAAACCATTTTGATAACAATGAATTCACTAAGAAATTTTTCAGGCTACTGATTTTGGAAGGGTAAAGTTGCCATAAAAATTCTAAACCTTGGGATTCTTCGACACTGGAGTCGCCAGGTGAATGATTTCAGTCTTTCGATGTTTGATTGTTGTCCACCATCAACAATCAGATCTAACTTTGATACATGTACTGGGGAAATTTGCAAGTCAGATGTTTAGTTTATAAAACTAGACTAGAGATTGACTGAAGCTGCTTTTATCTACTTATGAACTCACAAAGCAATGTGCAGTTCGAAGGCTTTCTGGCATAACTTCAGGCTTTGTCTGTAGTTTATAAAGTAAGAACACTAGCAAGCAAATAAGCTTTTATTCCCCAGTATGGTCTCCAATATGTTAGGCCTAAATCTACCTCAGGCTAAGAAAGGTAGGATCTAGGGTAACATCAAACCAAGCTTACCCTGGTAGCTAGCCCTACCAGGTCGGGAGAGGGCTCTCTCCTTGTCAATGATTGTAAAATATGATCAATGAGGCTTGAGAAGACTGAAGTAAAGACTGATTTTAGGCTAGATATGTGTTCAAAAGAGTTTGTTTGAATTTGATGATGTTTTGTTGACTCAAATGTGAAAGGCGGATTTGGGTCCGAGGAATGGGCTCAGTTTTGCAGAAATCTCTATGGGGAGAGGTAGGAAAATGACTTAGTACTTCAAATTAAGTGATATGGAGATCTTTTAGATTGGTGAGGAATTGAAGAGGGCATGAAAGTCTTGGGCATCCTCTTCAAACAGCTAAAAACATAAATAACTAAACAAAACTCTAGGTAGAGCACTGCAATTCAATGAATTCTACCTTTATCCTTGTTTCATTTAGTTGAGATAAGCAAAGAGAGATAATGGTATACATAAAACACATGTAAGCTTGCAATTACAAAAGAAAACACAATACCAAATCAAGTTTCCACAAGAATCCCATAAGGTGCTGCAAACCCTGGTCTATTCCTTTGCCAAATAGCTAAAATGAGTGTACAATAATGCTCCAAGCTTTCCCAAAAGTCCAACCCTTGCCAATGACTGAAAAAATAGTAGATATAGGCAACAAACAACTCATCCTACCCTTTAGGGGTTGATTTGATAAGTTTATGAGTTGTTTCAATAAGATCTAAACTGAGAACTAAAAAGTAGGCAGTGGAACAACTTGCCTCTAAAAACTAATAAACTAATTCATTCAGTTGCAAACTACTTTTTCATGGATGAATCTACCTCTATGAGTGAAAATTTAACATATTTACATAAAAATCCATCAATTCACATCAAATATCATCATGAGTTTAACTATTAGAAAGAGAAAAGTCAAACTGAGAAGAAACTAGGCGAAAAGCAGAGTCCTTTGACCAAAATGACCAAATTTCATCCTGTGCACTGCGCTCTTGTCCCTGTGCACCGCGCTACTTTGGAGCTGATTTTGGAGGCCTTTCCATGCACCAAAGTTGCTCCAAGTGGTCGTATTAGAAATTTTTTCCTATCTACTATCCAAAACAAGTGGAATTTCTGAATTTGGTCTCCATTTACCCCTCCAAAAATGAGTTCTCCCAACACTGCTTCCTGTGTGGCCAAAAAGGGGAAGAAATGTCATTTTTAGGGTGTTTTTGACCCTTTTGGAAGCTCAAAACCTATCAAAATTTCTTGGCCATGTGAGGGCATTCATATTTTTCCATGAGGAATCTAAAAATTTTGAGTTTTCCTCAAAAGGAGGTCTCTAGCAAAAGCGTACCCCAGGTGGCGCAGCACACCAAGCAGAAAAACCTGTTTTTTAGGCCAAAAATTTAAAATTTGCAAAAAATTTCCCAAATTTCTTGAAATTTGGGCTGAGTGTCCTTCATTAAGTGCGGTGTTGGGCTAAGGAAGCCTCAGCCAAGATCTAGAGTCTATCTTGCTCTTTTCGCTTCCTCGATGCTTTCTTCAACTTGGCCTTCAAAATCATGATTCTTGCTTAGCTTTTGAAGGAAACGAGACCCTTTCCACCCGAGGTGGAGATAGTACTCATTTTGCTACTGCAAACAATCTCCTATTACCCTTTAAATTGATATGTAACAAACACTAGCACACTAGTGGTTTGTGTCTCATGCACCTCTTGCTGATGTGAAGGCTCTCTTGCCTCATGAAAAACTGATGGAGGAACTTGTGAACCTCTAAAGACCTCATGTGTAATGAAATCTCCCCATGAAACATTCAATAGACTAAGCTGATGCAAAACCACAATTTTGATTAGTGCAAAGTGATAGATGTTGTTATACTGCTAATGAGGAGCCTTCTTTTGAACCAAGATGTTTATCTTCTCAATATTTCGGCAAATAAATAGGGGAGATTCATCATTCTCACCCTAGTGAAGTTCATCAACAATCTGATGTGGTAGGCATACAGGCGAGAAAATCTGCCCTCATAGCTAAAATATTTAATTTTGAGTTTTTTTCAAGGGTGCATATGTGTCTGAAGGTACCTGAAAAGGAAAACTCTACTAATCTGCCTCTGAAAATCAACCTTGATATAAGGCTTATAATGTTCCTTGTCTACCAACTGCCCCTTATTCCACTGCTCACCAACATTTGGAATATCGGTTTGTTATCAAGAAATCTAGTGTCCACTCGGAGCTACTAGTCCCACTAATACGGGTAGCTATCTTAGAAACAAACAAACCAAAACTACTTTCGCTTTCCTTTATGAGAAGTAGATAAGAGGGGAACAAAGGACACCAACCTCATTCTTGTGCTTGGTTCCTTGCTTGGTTCCTTGATTGGTTCCTCTCCCTTCTGACAGGTCTTTTCCACTCCTTCTTCACTTACCCAGCTTCAAAGAGCACCTATGGAATCAAAGTAGCATAATACTATCGAAGAACAGAGATCTACAATCATAAATAATATAGGACTAGATATATATTGACCACACAAATGCACATATCATCAAGCATACAAGAATGTGGAGGAAAAATTGAATAGCTTTATTAATATCAAGAATAGCAAAGAGGATTACAACCCATTGTTCTGACCCAACGTCATCCTCCCAGCATGAAATCCCTTCTTCACCTCATGAAAAGCGTATATCACCCAACACTATGATATTGCACCAAGAAACCAACAACACTTCCTTACAAGATACAAGATTCTAGCCTCCAACCTCTGGATCTCTCAGATGGGGGATCCATATATAGATATTTGCAGAGGTGTGAGTCATCTCTGGGTTTTTGATTAGTTTCATTCCACTGATAGTTCTTGGCTCCACTTGGAGATTTCATTGATCTCTTACTCATCCCTGGGCAAATTCTGAGAGGCAAGTGTCATATGAGAAGTTTCTAGAAGACTCCTTGATCATCCACTTAGCAAACTGTCTCTGCCACTTGCCTATTCTCTCTCATCACACCCTATAGAAGAACTTTTCATTATGCATCACACCTCCCATGTGTAGTAGGTGTGATGCATCACACCCTGACCATGGAGCAAGTGAGATGATCCAGTTTTGACTAGTTCTGAGTAGTTTTTCATGGAGAACTTCTGGGAGATGATGTAATCAACTGACCTTGCTTCTTTAGGGTGTGAAGAAACACTTTTAGGGACTTACAAGCCCTTGGTTTATGGACATATATGATTGGGGTTGCAATGCCCAAAAATGTCTATAACAGTTGCCCCCTAAAGCATGAGGTCGTTAATCTTTTGATGTCGGGTGAAATGCTTTATCATGAGGATCCGTGGTTTTTCGAACTGGAAGGCGACCTGTAATAAGATACAATACAATAAATTATCTTAATAATATTTTCATGATCTAGCTGAGGCGGGCATTCCCATGCTCAACTTTATAAATTCATTTTCATGTACATAGGACAGACAACCGTCTGTGTGGCAGATTGATGATTCTGATAGAGCCATCATCCTTTGATTCAGATGATCAGCTATTCGGAAATGATGTACATTTGATGTCTTTATTTTCCTGAATATATCGTAGCTTGGATGGATGAAACTAGATCCGAGGTTTTCAAACTTGTCCAATCTTCGCTTGAAGTACAAGTCGATCCATGTGAAAGATGTTCTGGAGTCGAACATGGAAAGACATCGCCTGATTACCAGCCAATGATGTAAGTTGTTAACAGGCACGAGAGGTATCAATGATAATGATGATGACCCTCAAGGTATGACAGTACAGCTCACGTGATGTGAAAATGGGACTTGGCATCGAACATCACGTAAAGTCTTTCGGTCGAAGGCCATTGATGTAAACCTGTCGGCGGAAGTGAGAAACTTGCCATTGAGGCATGCAAGCTTCAAAGTACTGAAAGGGTTGTTCCTAGGTTGAATTCTTGGATAATGAGCTGATGTTGACAAGAAGTGACCTGTCGTAGGAGGGCCTTAATGAATCCCACATTTGTGACATGGAACAGAGAAAATGATTTTATGGAGGTGAAAATGATCTGATGATACAAGGTTCAGGGTGGTGGTCATGAAAGAATGGAGCGTGAATGTATTGCAGTAGATGAGACACAGGTGAATTCTCTGAGCGAATTCTCTTGAACATACTGGCGACACTGAAATGGATTGGTAGCGTTAAACCCAAAGATGGATGGTATGATGGACCAATGGTGATATGACGGGTGAACGAAATAACCCAACCCGACTCGGACGTGGACTGAAAGTTTCATGTTCAAGAGTGAGTTGATACCAATAAAGTTTCTTCAAGTTTTCTTCCCAATTTTCCCCAGTAATTTCTAACCAGTATCTCTTTATTTTTATCAAGCTTGAGGAGGATAGCATATTCTTGTTCTATAATTCGCCCTTCGGGCGAACCCGTCGCTATGTTTTAATGAGCCTAGCAACAGTGAAACTCGTTCTCATCCATTTGGACAAGTTTGTTGCTATTGATTTTAACGAGTTTAATGATAATGATAACTCGGTCCTTTTTCAACTTTAGAGAGTCTGAAAAGGGACGGAAAGGAAACTCCAATAATCCTTTCTCGTCATATAATCCCTTAAGTCCGAAAAAGTATAAAATAATACAAAAGGGATGAATTTTTGATAGTTTTAATGAGCCGAACAAGACAAGTGCTCGATATTTTTGTGTAATAATCCCTCAGGTCCAAAAATATTAAAAGCTAGAGGAGGGATAGCACTTCTGGTAGCTTTAACGAGCTGGAGAGGCCAATTGCTCGGCAATATTTTCATATTTTACGAGTCAGATGAAAAGAGATTAAAGGAGACTTGTTTTTTGAGGAACGAGTGATAATTTCGGGTAGCAGTTGATTCCAAGTAAGGTTTGGAATTTTCCAATCACAACAGTGTCACAAGGATGGCTAACAAGATCACTTGTCGTAGATGTTCCTCAAAAAGGGTAAACAATCAAATGGAGGTGTATGATCAGCTAAAATAGAGTGGAGGTGATGATGAGAACACAACCAAGGCTCAAAAGCTGATGATAATGCATTCACAATGGTTATTTACCGGAGATTGGTTCATTTTTTAATGAGCTTAAATTGTGGGGGAAACATTTGCTCATTTCTTAGGTTTAATTTTTAGCGAGCTTGAACTTCACATAAAAAATACTCATGCTAGTCATATAATAAGGACGTCTCATCAATAGATTCCATTTTTATGGAGCTTGCACCTTTCGAAGCTTTGCTCCATATCCTTTTGCATGCAAGCTAGGAATGACCAACTACTGTCCTAGTGGTTTCTTAACTACTAAGGTCAAGTAGGAAAATCTTCCTTTACTTTGTTGGTGCCATTTGGCCCCTGCGAAGGCGAACGGTCGATTCGACCACTCACCCAACTTAAGCAGTTGAAGCCAGCAAAACTATAGAGGTTGCTTTTCACTTGCGCACAAAAGGTTTGCATGCCCCCAGGCATAGCGAAGTAGAGTTTCGAGGTTACCCTTCAATTTTCAGACAAAACATTTGTTCTATTGGGAAAGGCATAGCTTCTAATGGAGGTATCTTATTCCGGTCTAATTCCCTCTTCCTATACGGATGGGTATCTGACTAGTAATATATCCTTCATAGAAACCTACTCTATGCCTAGAGTTTTCCTACCAGAACAGGCTAGGGTGCATGCCCCTTGGGTTTCAGTCATGTCCTCCTGAATTACTCACATTCTTCAGGTGGACAGACTAGAGATTGATGAGACATTCCTTGCATGAAAAGACCATTTAAGAATGGCGTTTGACTATTAGCTATGTGTGAGCCGAGGAACGAAGTTGGTGTACGAGCTAGACCACTCAGCCTTCATGCCGAAAACACATTACTCTAAAGAGTGAGGAGACAATGGCTCCCATGCTATAAGTATAGTTGCGCCCAAGGAGTAGATTATAGTCTATAGGTCCTTGGACTACCATTACTTTCATATAAATGGTTTTCCTTCTCAAAGTAATAGGCACATTTGGAAGGATCCTTAACGGTCGACTGGTTCCTTTGTTGAAGTCTGTCAATTTCTTATCTCAGGTAGAAGCGATGGTGAACCAAGCACTTTCCAAGCATTCAAGGAAAGGATACTCAAAGAAGCCCCTTCATCTATGATGGTACCGACCATGACCATTCTGTAAGCTTGTACAATGACTCGGAATGATACACTAGCCAATAAATGGGGTCTACCTAGTAGATTCCAATCGAAGGAAACTACTAGGTTGCTTGGAGGTGGGACTGAATAGACGGCTGGATATGACTCTGACGAACTTCCTTCCTGCAGTAAAGGAATGGGTAGATTGCCCCCATGTTCATCGAAGTTTTCATTTATGAAAATAATTTGAATGGTGTTGTTCTCATTCTCTTCAGTGACTATATCATCTTAAGATGGACCCTCTGAAGGCAAGACCGGGTCAACCGCCGCCTCGACCTTTTGACTTTCGTCTGGTGTGGATTCAGAGGGTTTATCTTCAATGATAGATGCTTCGACCGACCACAATGGCATGTCAGTAGGATTCTCAACTAGTGATGGACTCGGCAAGAGTTTCTAGTATCCAGGAGGTAGTTGTAGCAGTGAAGCAAGACGGTTATCCAAAAATCTTTTAGCTTCATCTAGGAAGGGACAACGGTGGATGACGTGATTGCCTTCACACAATTTACAAGAAAATTTACATTTCCTTTTCTGTCCAGATACTTCACTTTCACTAGTTGACGGTGTACTTTCAACATGATCATCAGAGGTCGATGACACCGGATTGTGCAAACGAGGAGACCAATCCCTTAAGATCTGAGGGATGTAAGGACAATCTCGATGATAGTGGTCTCCTTTACAAATGACACAGGGAGATTTAGGCTTGGACAGTGCAGTGTGTGGATTTTCACTAGACGATTCACGGTTGCTCCTTTTTGCCTTTGGCTCCTTCTTCTTCTTTTCCTTCTTCTCCTTTCCCTTCTTCTCCTTCTTAGTTACTTGATTTTCAGCTTTACCATCTTCATCAAGCGAAGATGAAGGAGGAGAGGGAGAAACAGATGAATTAGAAGGTTGGGGGGTAACTCTAGTATCATCTAGTTGCTGACTTGATTGTTTAGGAATCACGGTGTTCTAGATGATGGAGGTAGAGAAGAGCCATATTGGCAAGACAATTGTCAATCCTGGAAGTGACAATGTGGCCATATGAGGTGCACCAACATCTCCCCAAGAGGAGAAAGGACTAGGATTTCCTCAAAGGGGAAATCCTTGGTTGGTAGACTCCATTTTCCTCAACCTAAGACCAATGTGGGAATAATGATATTATTCTGATTAAAATAAATTTTAGATGCTTTGACACAACTTGCTTTTTCAATTTTTAAGAGTCGCGAAAAAACAAAAGATGACTCTAGTCACCTTCGATTTTTAATGAGCCCGAAGTGACAAGTGCTCAGATGGACCTTTTCTTTTAAGGAGTCTGAAAAGGAACAAAAGAGACTACTCTGGAAGTCTAGACAGAGGGATTACCAAACCAATCACAAAACTACAAAATACTTTTATGGTACAACAGTCAATCTTCCCGAATGCTGTGTTCAGTGCATTGCAATCGATAGGGTGACAGACACAACTTCCTAAGGATAAAGGATATAGCCTATTGTGGTCTCCCAATATATACTCAATGGTATGTGGGAGCACAACTTCGTACTGGCACTTGTCGTCTCAAAGAGGAGGAATCACCCAACCAACAATGAAAGCGATAGTTACTAGGCTTTACGACACTGGAATACGTCTCTAGCCTAGACTTCTAAATGTTGTGCGTTAGGTTCCAAAG
>APFE030901822.1:0-34571 GCA_000404065.3 Pinus taeda | reverse complement strand
AAATGTTGTGCGTTAGGTTCCAAAGCGTTTTTATGTTCATTGAATTTATTTTACAGTTGATCTTGCTTAAGAAATTTTCCTTTCAGGTTCACTGCGTGATGTAGATATATAATTCCTAAAATTTAGTCTAAGATGATAAACAATCGTTTAATCTTCTTTTGCAATGAAAATCCTAGCTACTAAGTAAAGAGAAATAAGATTCTTTCAACATAGAGCATAGAGCACACACTAGATGCACTATCCTAAATCAAACCAACAAGCAGTCTAAATGCAAATGCACATGCATGTATTTGCTTTCAGCCTTCTTAATGTGTGAATGACAAGAACAATGCTAAGTCCAAATATGAATTATCTTTTCAAAGTGACAGTACTAACAATTTTTCTTCAAAATAAGAAAGGAAGATAACGACAACACTTTGCGATTTTGAATTGAAAACTGCTTTCGACACTTGAAAAAACCACTAATTCAAATCAAATACAAGAGTAATAGTATAATCGGACATCAAGAACAATATGATTCTTTTCTACGATTGAAAATGACACTTGCGACACTTTCAAATCAAGAAATGATAGTTCGATTATGCTACTTCTTTGTAAAAGAGAACTGAAAATGGTGCACAATACACAAAAAAATTTACAGTTCTTTGCACAATGGAGGCAGAATGATGGAAAGGAAGGGGGTTTCCACAGAGGTGTATTGATCACAGATAGAAAAACTCCTGAATAAAGCTGAAGAGTGAACAAAAAACCAAAATCTAGAAGCAGAAGAGGTCTTGTCTAATCAATGCACCTGTAACATAGGGAAAGTGCGATGCAGTGCACCTACTTCACAAGGGAGGTGTGATGCATCCAGATTCCCAACAGGAGAAGGTGCGATTGTCCAGGGACAAGACTTCCACTTGGTTTTTTGTCACATTTTGCAGCTTAGTTCAGGGATTTAGGCCGAGCAAGTGATGTTCAGTAAATATAAATCACAGGGGTTGATCTAATGAGGTTACTAGAGCCACCACAGGGCAATTAGAATTTTTGCAAATTGATTGTTCAGTTTATAAACAAAACCTAGAGATAAACTAAAGTAGCATTGATCTGCTTTGCACTTGCATAGCAGGTGCAGTTCGAAGGCTAGCTGGCTTGACTTTAGGCTCCATCTGTAAGTTTATAAAACAAACAAACATAGACAAGCAAGCAATCTATTCGTTCCCCAATGGAGTCGCCATTTCGTTATCGGGAAATCTAGTGTCCACTCGGAGCTGCTAATCCTACTAAGATGGGTAGCTATCTTAGAAATAAACAAACCAAAACTACTTTCGCTTTCCTTTATGAGAAGTAGATAAGAGGGGAACAAAGGACACCAACCTCAGTCTTGTGCTTGGTTCCTCTCCCTTCTAATAGATCTTTTCCGCTCCTTCTTCACTTACCTAGCTTCAAAGAGCACCTGTGGAATCAAAGCAGCATAATACTATCGAAGAATAGAGATCTACAATCATAAACAACATAGGACCAGATATATATTGACCACACAAATGCATATATCATCAAACATACAAGAATGTGGAGGAAAACTTGAACAGATTTATTAATATCAAGAATAGCAAAGAGGATTACAACCCATTGTTCTGACCCAGCATCATCCTCCCAGCATGAAAGCCCTTCTTCACCTCATGAAAAGCTTAGATCACCCAACACTTTGATATTGCACCAAGAAACCAACAAAACTTCCTTACAAGATACAAGATTCCAGCCTCCAACCTCTGGATCTCTCGGATGAGGGATCCATATATAGATATTTGCAAAGGTGTGAGTTAGCTCTAGGTTTTTGATTAGTGTCATTCCACTAATAGTTCTTGGCTCCACTTGGAGATTTCATTGATCTCTTACTCATCCCTGGGCGAATTCTTAGAGGCAAGTGTCATATGAGAAGTTTTTAGAAGATTCCTTGATCATCCACTTAGAAAACTGTCTCTGCCATTTGTCTATTCTCGCTCATCGTACCCTATAGAAGGACTTTTTAGTATGCATCGCACCTCCCATGTGTAGTAGGTGTGATGCATCGCACCCTGACCATGGAGCAAGTGAGCTGATCCAGTTTTGACCAGTTCTGAGTAGTTTTTCATGGAGAACTTATGGGAGATGATGTAATCAGCTGACCTTGCTTCTTTAGGGTGTGAAGCAACACTTTTAGGGACTGAGAATCCCTTGGTTTATGGACATATATGATTGGGGTTGCAGTGCCCAAAAATGCATATAACACGGTTTCTTGAGATATAGTCTTAGGCGTCAAGTTGAATGTCACACCAACCAAATTGACTTGACCATTGTGAAGATGGAGTACAAACAGTCTAGCAAGCTGATGATGGTATTTAACTCTTCCCACTATCTTACAAAATTGGAAAAAACATTGATTTTGAAAGCATGTGACAGCAAGAGGATAGGCCAACAGCTCAGCAAGTGAAGTAGGCTCCTCCCGATTATGTTTCCCACTCTTGTGAGGTCTCTTTGGTGCATGAATTTCTCTGGAAGAGTCACTGACTGTTTCCTCATTTCTGTCATAGGATGAATCTGAATCCATGTTCACCAATGCTTGAGTTTACTAGATGAGTATGAAGATATTTTAGAGTGACAATAAGAAGTTGTTGCCAAAGATATGAATTTGATGAGGGACTATGAGGGGACTATGTATGAGGGGTTGGGAATGTTGTTTATAGGTTTTTTTGGAAATGAAAGGGTTTAGGGAATAATAGTTAGTGTTTAGGAATAGAAATTAGGGTTTGGGATAATGAGATTAGGGATTAGGGTTAGTAGTTTTAGGGTTATGGGAAATAGGAAATAGGTAAATATGAATGAAAAGGGGGGGAGAAAATGAAGTGAGGGAGTGAGGGAGTGAAAATGATAGAAGTGGGATTTAGCAGCAAAAACAACAATTTGTAAACCCTAGGCAGCTTTTTTTAACAAGCAATGCAAGAGCTAGGGTTTCAATTTTTTCCCATTAAATCACCATAAACACCAAGATAAATTCATTCATTGGCCATGAAGAAATGTCAACTTACTTGGATAATTGAAGAGTTAGCGATTTTTTTATTTTGGAGGATGCTGTGAGCAATTTCGGGCCTTGTAGTCCTGTGCACCATGCCACATCATATGTGTGCCACGCTGGCTCTGTGCACCACGCCTGTTGTAAAAATACACTGTGAAACACTGCCAAGTGTGCTGCACTGAATGTCTGTGCCGTGCTCTAACCCAGGTGTGCCGCGCCATCGATTTTCACCCTTCAAACATAAAATCACTCTCTTCGCCTTTTAAAAATTGAAATTCACTTGATCTCTTCACTTTGTGGACATAAATGAGCCTCCTTTGATTTGAAAAAATTTTATATAGACATGGCTTTTAATTTTTCATTCAAGAAAACCCACTTTGCTAATGTTTGATTTTCACTTGCTTTAAAAACTCCGTTTTTGGGCAGTTTTCTTTACTTTTGCCCTTGATGGATTGAATACTTTGACATTTTGTTTCTTTTACAGGAACTGAAGTAGCAGAGGCTTGCAAAAGTGACCAGGGCTGCCTCTGAGAATATTACATATTGAAAAATGAAATTACATGAAATTTATTACATGAAACATATAAAAACTCTGTTTTTCCTCAAAACAGGGTTTTTGAGGAAAAATCAATCACTGATCATGTGATTATTGAAATTATTGATGCTGAGACTTTATTTGGCCTCCTGATGTGCCTGCTAACCATTATTGAATGTTTTCAAGACCTTATTGATGAAACCCTAGACCTAATGAGACCTAAAACCCTAAAAATGACTTTTGTAGTTTTAAAGACAAAAAATGACTGCAGATGATCTAGATGTATGAAAATGGGCCAGCATGTAAAGAGCATGAGGGAAAATGTATAATTTTCCCCTACCATTAGATGATCCATGATCCTAATGGAATGAAGCTAATCGGATGAGACACCTAACATGCAATGCAACAAGAGAATTTGATCTCTGATGGAGGGATGAAGATACTGACACTAACACGTTCCATAGATGCAGTGTTAATGATGCTACAAACCATTTGTAGTGTTCTCCATCTGTTAATGTCATGTTTGTTTCATGAATTGTGCACTTTAGTATTTGATCCAACTCCCATGGGGTTTCGCCTAGTATAATTGTGATTTCCTTGAATCCAATAATCGACTATGCCTTCGATTTTGGCCTTCTAAATTCTTTGTTTACCGCAACTTGGATATCTATTATCCCCGCATTCAGATTTTAATTGGAATGCTTAATGTACTAGGTTAGTGCATGATCCTACAAATGCTAACCAATGTTGCCTTCTTTATATTGTCATCTGTGAGATCCCGTGCTTCCCATACAATTTTTATCACGAACAAAAACTGGTTCGGATATTCATTTCCTACTCCCTTTAACATTGTAGCTTTATTGCGCTAGCCATACTACTTTGCAGTGGTGGCAGAGGTGGTATGGGTAAAGTTGGGGGTGATGAAAATGAAACGATGGTGGTGTGGGTGGGGGTGGTATGTGCAGAATTCTCTGCCTTGTCAGATTTATCACACTTCTTGGAGAGACCTTCGCAAGCTCTTCTTCGCCTCCTCACAGAGGTGAAATTAAGGGGCTAGTCTCTAGTTCTGTGCTACCTTCGTTTATGTAGATTCTCCCACTTCGCGTAGCCCTAAACATAAATTTATTCACATAACCCTCTTTTCACATAGTAGCATTTTAATCCAAGTGTTCAAAGATTTAACGTACTTACCTCATGGTCCCTTGAGGAAGCATCGTTCTGCCTCGTTATATCTTATTGAAGTATCTATAGCGAATTCGATGATGAATCCTCCTATGATTTGATCAAGCCAGTGATCGACAACGTGCACGATATTATCCTTTGATGCTTCTAGTCTGCGCACCAATTCTGGAGTCCACACAATAGGTCTGTCGAGCTTACACCTTTCTTGGCTATCTTCTAGGTTCGTGATCCACTCGTACAATTTAGTAGGGAAGGATGCAAAGAAAATTTCATGGATCTTCGTATACAAGTAGAAATTTAACCACTCTTCCTTTGACAATCACAGATTCCTATTTTCCTGCACCGCAAACTTGTGAATATTTATGTTCAACCACTCTTCAATTCCTTTCTTTGCTGGATTCTAGTGATACAACATCAGACATCTCTATGCAAATACTAGTCCTAGAAATGGAACCATTTGTCGGTTTGTTAGGGCCTGACCCAGGTTTGGAGTTAATTAGCTAAACAAATCCCTGTACTAATGGCCCTTTCTGTAACAGTTCACAAAGCACAAACTGAGGTCTCACCTGAATTAATATGGGAGGGTGCTAGAACCAAGTTTCGGCACCCTGGAGATGTTTGATGAGTTCGACTAGTTCACTGTTTGTCCCTACGTGCAAGTGGCTTCACGCACCTTCTGTTCCTTGTGGCCTGATGCCCTACCTTCGTATAGCCCTAACTAGGGTTTCTGTCGTGATCTGCGCTATTACTCGAGATATTATATCTTCCAATATTATTTAAGAACCTTCACCTACTTAAGTGTATTAAGTTATACTTAAAAATACAAAACATTCATATAGGTTCTCGCAATAAATAAATAGTATATTTGCAAATTATATCCAATCATGCATTAAACCAGGAAAAGATACACATAATTATAGAAAAACTTGTATATATTGATTCGTCAATGGTTACAAACTCGACCTACCCTACGCGCTCATATGCAAGGGTCCGCGCATTCAACTGCAGACTACTAGGCCTCTGCACACTCAGCTACAGAGCCTTCTCCTACTCTACAACCCACAGACACACTTTACACTTCGACTCAACTTCTATTCTCAGCATTATTCCCTATTCTGTAGTTTCCTTTTACACTTAGAGCCTCAATCTTTTTATACAATCCCATGGTCTGCAGAACATGGGTATCCAATCAACATTACATTACAAAACTAGGGCAGACAACCCTATGACTCTATCATACTTTCGCACCCTGCACTTGCAATTCGCGGAGCTTTTACAACAAGATTTGGTCAAAACTTGGGCTTTCAACCCCAAAACATGCCTTGGGGGAAATCCATGCCCAACAAGGATATACACTAGGAACCAACCCTATATAAATAACAAATGAATCCAACCATATCTTTTACTGCATTGGAAGCAATTACCACTCCTCAAAATCTCAAGATAGAAGGACATATCAAGAAGAAGAAGGTTCAAGCAGTGAAATATCAGGAGGAAAATGATCAAGAAACATTAAAACAAAAGGATACTCACTAGGAACCAACCCCAGAGAAACAAGAAATAAATCCAACAATATCTTGTAATGCATTGGTCAAAATTACCCCTCCTCAAAATAGAAAGATAGAAGGACATATCAAGAAGAAAAAGGTAATAGTGTTGATTGGTTCGGGTAGTACCCATAATTTTATTCATTGTAAGATAGCCAAGGAATTGAATTGCTTCTTATATCAAGCATCAGAGTGTCAAGTGATGGTTGCAAGTGGAGAAACCATAAATTTCTCTAGAAAGTGCCATAATATCAAGCTATCCATGGGAGAATATGTATTGAATAGCCCAATGGTTTCCATTCCAATGGATGGTGTTGATGTTGTACTAGGAGTCCAATGGGTAAAATCCTTGGGTACAATAGCTTTTAATTTTCAAGAAAGTTTCATGAATTGTTTTTTAGAAGGAAAGGAAGTTGAATTAAGGGGTATTGCACAGAAACCGGGAAAGATAATTAGCTCTAAAGGAATAACAAAGCTTTTAAAGAAAGAACGACGAGGCATAATTGCACAATTATGTTGGCTAGAGATTCCCACATCAAAATAATTTATTTGTCCAGATCTCCAAAGAGTCTTGGACAATCATTCCAAGGTAGTTGAGACTCCCAAAGGCCTGCCACCTATTCATGATCATGATTATGCTATTCATTTGATTCTAGGAAGTGTTCCTCCAAACATCAGACCTTACCTAATGAGAAGACACTTAAAGGTAAAAATGGATCGTGATAGCCTTATATAATTTTTAGAACAAAGATTATCTTCACAAGAACAACAAAAATGGGTCACAAATATGTTGGGTTATGACTTTGAAATCGTCTACAAGAAAGGGGAGAAAAATGTTGTTGCAAATGCACTCTCAAGAAAGGATGAGGATGTGGAAGCATTTTTTTTTGCCATTTCTATTATCAAAGTAGATTGGATAAACAAAGCAAAGGATGAATGGAAAAATGATGAAGAATTGTGGGCACTCATTCAAAAGTTGCAGAAGTTCCCAATTCAAACAATATTGTGAGAACTTGACGAAGAAAAATTTCATATTGCAACCTGAAGTAGTCACAGAAACAAGAAATCGATAGGTACGAAATCAATCAATTTTAGGGTATCTCATCAAGTGGAACAACTTACCTGCTGAATATTCCATAGGGGAGGAAGATAATTTTATATAGAAGCATGCAGGACTACTCAAGCATTGAGGAAAACACTTTTTGAAGGAGATGGACATGTTAGCTCCCTAGACTACTAGTGTAACCCCTTATTGTTATTAGTGCAACCCCTTTATTATATTGTTGTGCTCTTACATTATTATTGTTATGTTGGCTCTAATTATATTATGACCCCTTAAACTCCTATATATAGAAAGGAGGCATTGTCATTTGTATCATCCAAGAATTGTTCATTCATGTAGTGTAAAGGAGGTTTCCCCCTCGAAGAGGCTGGTTTCTAATGCATTTATCTATCTTTTCTATCTTTTTGTGAGCTGGTTTCAAAATAGAATCGTGCAGATCATGCAGTTAGAGGAAGATCACTTCCTTGCAGGATTTCACTAGCAATTGTAAAAGGAATGTGAGAAATCCTAGCATGACAAGCATATTAAGCTTCGCACATTCAAGGTAGATGATTTGTTGTTGTTATATGGCAGCAAGTTCA
Organism: Pinus taeda; assembly: GCA_000404065.3. Lineage (NCBI taxonomy): Eukaryota > Viridiplantae > Streptophyta > Pinopsida > Pinales > Pinaceae > Pinus > Pinus taeda. The sequence continues at coordinate 26,629 of APFE030901822.1, read as the reverse complement.
TGATGTTTCCAGGAAAGTTTCAAATGCATTGGTTGGGGCCATATGTTTTTAAGGAGATCACGGATGGTGACGCAATTCAGCTCGTGAAGCTAAATGGAGAACAATTCCCTAGAAAAGTTAACGGATGTAGGTTGAAGTTGTATACAGGGGATCATGCCCCTGCGCAATGACTATACGGAAGAAGGACAGTTATAAACTATGTTGCCTGACTAAGTGAAAAACAAGGTACGGAGGCTACACAATAGATGAGAGGGGTGCGAATAATGAAGCTGCCTTACCAAGGAGTGGACCCTACCAAGGAGTTTGGAGGGAAGAGTGGGGAAAAAGATTTAGCAGACAAGATGAAGGTAGAGTATGGGCTTGTTAAGAAGTCATGCAGATATTCTATCCACTCTATTCAGGACTAGATAGTGTAGTTCAACGCCCAGATTCTTGTAGGAAAAATCATGAGGAAGTTCCACACAGATGTAGTTCCGACACCAGTAGTATCACTAGCAGCCTAGTGCGTAAAGGGAGTTCAATACAATTGGGCTAAGTATCTATGAAAATAATTCCTAGTGAATTGTTGTGAGGCTCAGAAGAGAGAAAGTCATTCCATTATGCATAGCTTTTATTATCTATTATATTAGTAGCATGGAAGTTGTCAGAGGACAACCAGTTTCATTCGCAAGAGAAAGATTCACCCGAAGAAGTGAAGCTTGCTTCATTATGGGCGACCAAGGATCTAGAGTGGATCAAAGAGTCCAAGTTTTCTAGATTTTGATGAAGATGGACCTAAGGATAGTAATTAATTAGAGGCCAAGGTTGTCCTCAACCTTGTTTGCATAATTAACAGCCTTCATGGAGTTCAAGGCTAATTTCCACAATGTTTCCATCAAAGCATGAAAGGACCCAAAGCACATATGGCAAAAGCTCCCATATTTGGTATCTGAGACGAATGTATAGGAGATCATGGGGAGCTGGACAATGGAGTGGTGCGAACCAATGTACTTGGGTGTGGGTATAAGCAAAGGTGTAGAGAGCTATACTGCATAGTCAACCACTGCACAAAAGTGTAAGGAAGCCACTCAAAGGGATGTGCAAGCTCACGCTAAGAAAAATAAGAAGAAAGTTGCTACTAACAGCTACGAAGAAAGAACGGGTGAAGAAATAGTGTGCTTCCAACGAGCAGGCTGAGGAAGAATGCCTACATATAGAAGAAGTTGAAAATTTGACTTCACACCACATAGATGAGGAGCTTTCAAAACAGGAAGGACATGATGGAAAGGAGAAGAGTACTCCTTTCACCTTGAAGAATCATGGAAAGGAGAAGACTACCAGACAACAAAAAAAACGTAAGTCTAATAAGCAGACACAGATTGACCTAATGGTGCTTACAAAATGAAATCTCGATGAGATCGGTGATAAGGTCTACGATACCACAACAAAGTTGTGGCAGCAGCTCGAGCAGCAATATATGAAAATGTTAGGGAGTGTCCAAAAGGATCTGCATGAGCTACAAATCTAGACTATCAGGATCTAGGCGAGTGTCGGGTAAGCAAGCGAGCCTGACACAAGGAAGTGGAACATTGGCAGAGCTAGAACGGACTCTGGACCTTAGAGTCATAACATTGCCTGAAGGGTCTGTTCATCCAGAGTCAGATGAGGATCACACTATGCTCAGTACCGTGAAATAAATGAGAGTGAATTTGGTCACACTACTGCTCCAGACCCTCCATAATTTGCATCAGAGGGTTTCAGATGAGTTTCAGATCAGAGATTAGTGCACCCTCACAATCATCAGTGAGTTCAAGGTAAATAATGAACATATGTTCGTGGAGAAAGTGCAGGGGTTGAAGGTAAAGGAGGAGATGTAGTAATGAAGTCAACACCTGGAGACAACGATATAGTAGGCCTACAAAATAGTTCCAGAATTGAACGTCTCGGAGGATGCCAAAGCTTTGGAAAAAGTGAGAAAATTGGCTTCTGCAGTACACGCATCAAAGGATGAAGTTAGTAGGGTTACTTTTGACTTCCAAATGAAGATACCAAAGCTACAGTTGAGGTTACAGCCAACTACTCTGCTAGAGGATCAAAAATCAAGGAGAATATGAACACATTGGATACCGTAGTCACTGACTATGCAATGATGTTCGACCAAGCAATGGAATTATGGAAAAGTCTATAGGAGGAACCCAATTTTCATAAGTTGAACACCGATGTCAGAGAGACACAACAGAAGTATGATTGGGTTCGTGTGACTACATGCACTTTTCTACTAGTTCAACGCATCATGAAGTTATAGGGAGGGAATTAGCTTCAAGAACAGACGGAAGAATTACAGAGGAATGAGGCCCTTATAATGTCTAGATTACATCTGTGGCTAGAGGAAGCTTGTCATCTTACTTTGTCACTCTAGGAAAGGCTAAAAGTGCTACAACAAACATAGAGGATAATGTGCATAATAGTGGAGGGATCAACAACAGAAAAAATGGTAGAAGAAGTGCAACAAGATACAGCGCAGAGCACTGCTGAAGTTGTAGTGTTACAAGTCGTGCTTAGTGGTCTCCATGGCAAGATCGAGGTGTCAGCTGAGTAACACAAGGGCGAGTCACCATATTTGTGTTGGAGGTCTATTGGGATAGGTCCCTAAAGTTAGTTTTGGGGTTAGCTAACCCAAAATTTTGTAAACACTTCATAAAATAATGTAAAGTCTTCGTGAAATGTGGATGTCGAGCATGCCAATAGATAGAGTCAAAGGGGTTTAGCCCCTTGTTTGGATAAGCAAATATGTCATCTTTGAAGACTCACCCATGGTCCACAGACCATTGTATTGTATTGAGAATTCTATATATTCAAGTCATAGTGAGTCTAGAAGAGGTAACTAAGTTAAGTGAAGAAAAAATAGAGATTGTTTGGGCAAGAGCTAAGGCAGGAAGGCTCTGCTTCCTATACTTAGGTGAAAAAGGGAAGGCTCCTGCAGATAAGTGCGTAGGAAGTCATGGTAAGTCTATAGCTAAGTGTGTGAACCCCTACAGCTGAGTGGGCAGGGCGAAAGAGTTTGTAATATGAATTTTGAAGATAAATAAAAACTAATTTTGAAGAATTATCTTGCAATTTTAGCATTACTGTTGATTATGTTTATGTTATGATTTGTCACTTTATAATGTGTTTTCTATGGAATAATGAATAAATGTTGCACGAAACCACTGAATCTATCTTATTTGAGCATGAATTAAGTAATTATCTATTTTCGCGAAGATAAGGGTTATTTCTATCATGATTTCTAATTAATTGGATAGATCTGTGCGAAGTCAAATCTAGGTTTATTGATTAATGCACGAAAGTGGATAATTTTCCTGTTTAGGGTCTGCAAAGACTGATCATAGAACTTCACAAAGATTTAGAAGCTGGTTTCTTAGAGATATAGTAGTAAGCCATAAGAGACTATCGATCTGCGCGAAGGTGGATATGAGCTATAGGATCTTAAGACCACTTATCACACTGTCTCTGGATACAAAAACCTGGTTCTAGTATCCCTCAAAACTACTTCAGGTGAGACTTGTTACAAATCCATTTGGGAATATCACTCCCATCATCTAGATTAGTGTTTTAGGGCTCATCAAACCCTAATTTCAGCTGCTACATGCCCTAAACAATTCAACCTTTTGAATGCCTTCTTCCCATACATTTTCATGGCTTAAAGACATCCTGAAATGATCTCTAAAGAGACCAGTGCAAATAGGCTCATGTAAGGGTGCACTGCAGAGTAGTTGAGTCCATGCCAGGGTGCTTTGCAGAGCACATATGCCCTCTTTGACCTACGTTGGGTGAGATTAAGAGAAATTCACATAGGGTTTGGGGAATATTCTTATCTCTTGGAGTATTCTAGAAGTTTCCCTCACCTCTAACTCATATGAGCTCGAAAATGGATGAGGAATGAGTTAAGATGCATCTTATCCTCTCATCCCTTCCTTCATGAAATTAATTCTAAGTATGGAAGGCCATTCAATACCCCCATATATGACATAACCTCCTCCATCTTCCTATAAATTGGGCACTCATCTAAGTGATCAAGGGCTAGATGATCTAATAATCACCCTATGAGTGACATCAATTGAAGATTTATTGAACAAAGGTATTATAGACTCATGTGCTAGTGTGTGTTTTGTGTTATTTAAGCAACGGATCGATCAGATTACCAACACACAAACATTTAAATGGAAAGACAATAGAGAATACTGTAAGAAAACACAAAGACACAAGGATTTTAATAAGGAGTTCACCCTATTCTCCAGTGCTACATCTCCAGTCCAGCTTTCAGTGGTGGCCTTATTTTATTGTGTCTTTAAGTAGAGAATTACAATACAGGGACTCAATGTGAGTTCTCTTAAAGCAGGTTTTGCTTGGTAGGGTGGTTCTTGGATTCCCCAAGCCACTGGAGTACACATACTCTTCTTCTTCCTACCAGCTCTGTGACCTTTTGGTCTACAGTGGAAAGATCCAAATGTGGTGCTCAATCCAGACAGATTCCTCTATGGGATGGCTTGAATCTTTCAAGCTTTCTATGGGATGGCTTGAATCTTTCAAGCTTTCTATGGGATGGCTTAAATCTTTCAAGCTCTCTCATGCTCGACGTTTCCGCTAGTCAGCTCAGCCCTCTGTCTCTTTCTGCTTTTGCTTTACTTCCTTCTTCTCTGGTTTATGTCTCTCAGTGTTCAGTCCTCCTCTTGGGGTTTTCTCTGACTGAATCTCACTTCCCACTTGTGTATTCTATCTCTATTCATGGTTTTTAGCCATTGGTTCCAATGCCTATTTGGTTCCCCGTCTGCCTCTGTTGATTCACCTTCTGCAATTGTGCTTGGAGTTCCTTGTTCGGTATCACCATGAATGCTCAGGGAGTGGCCACTTGTCCTCCTCTAAATGGTGCTATCCTACTTCGTTAGTCCATTTCTTCAGTTACATCATGGGTGAAGTCTTTCCTCCACCATGGCGGTCAAACGGATTCCAAATCCTTCTAAAACGCGACTCATTCCTTCGTTGATTCTGCTTCCTCCATTAGGCTCGATCTCAGCCGTCTGATCTGGGGCCTCCAGGTCTAATGCCATATGCACGTCCCGTGCGGTTGACTTTCTTGACCGATAATGCATGATCAACGACAATTTTCTCTCACCTCCTCTTACCACCCATCCATCAATGTATGGGATCGCTCCAATTTCTTCAAAACTGCTTACCGTTTGAGGGCACCCCAATCAATACCACCGGTTTTCTAGAGCATGGGTCCTGCCTTGTACGTTAGTGCTTTTCACTTTTCTGCCCATAGTTCTCTGGCTCACCATGCGTCCGTGTGCTCGAGGATCCTCCATTTTGGCCCTGTTCGCCCAGCGATGCTAAGCGCTAATTGCACATCAAAATCCACCTCCTTTTCCCAATTCGGGGCTCCCAGGGGCTACTTTGACCTCCTGCATAGTCTCCATGGGCCTCAGTTAGCGTGCTTTGATCGAGGTCCTTGTCGTTCCACACTGGTTGTCATTGCCACTGGTTTAGGGTGTTTTTGATCGTTGTTTTGGAATTTTTAGAGATTTGTCCCGACCTGATATAGTCATGGTTCTTTGATAGTATTTTATGGATCCAATTTGGATCATGGCCTTCCCACTTAAAAAGCTTTTGGACCACCAAAAGTTTGTTTTCTTTCAAGCATCGACTAAGTGAGGGTACTGCTGTCTCACTTGTCCAATATCAATCCACTTTGCATTGCTTGGCTTCGAACCCTTGAGTCCAATTCTGAGGTACTCAACATCTCCTATGTGCGTCATCCTCACCTTCTTGTCCAAGACTGTTTCTTCCTTCAATTCATTAAGATATTCAGGTAGCAGGTCATTAGTAGAAGGAAATTGACTTTGCTCTTCAGGATCCTCAATCATTGATGGTTCAAACAATCTTAAGAAATCTGCATTTACAACAGAGTAGATGTGCATGTAAGCTGGTAGATCAAGGCGAAAAGAATTTTCACCAATCTTCTCAATTATCCTAAAAGGTCCATACTTGATAGGCTTTAGCATTTTACCTTCACCTTGCATCCTGTCCTTGCTGATATACAGCCAGACCTGGTCTCCAACTTGAAAACTATGCTCCATTCGATGCTTGTCATGCCTAGCCTTGTATTTGGCTTGGCTCTTTTCCAGCTGTTCTTGTACTACCTGGTGGATCTCCTAGATCTGTTCAATGAACCTAGTTTCCTTGTCCACATCACTGTGTCCATCAACCGTGGTATCTTTACCAAAGACAAAATCCAAAGGAGACCTTGATATGAAACCAAAACAGGTCTCAAAAGGAGATCTCTGTGTAGAAGAGTTTTTTGTTTTGTTGTAAGCATGTTGCACATAGCACAAATGTTCATCCCAAAGCTTAGGATGTTTTCTGCAATATCCCTTAAGTAACTGGATCACTGTCCTATTAACTACTTCTGTCTGGCCATCGGTTTGTGGATGAGAAGCTGTGCTTTTCTTTAGTTTGGTGTCCATCAGTTCCCACAGACTCGACCAAAACGTTCCCACAAATCGAGTGTCATGATCAGATACAATAGAAGTGGGTAATCCAAAATGAACCCATACATGTTCAAAGAATAATTTTGCAACTTGTTCAGCTGTAATCTTTTTATTACAAGGTATCAAAATACACATTTTGCTAAACCTATCCATAACCACATATAGATAATCATGACCTTTCCTAGATTTAGGTAGTCCTCCAACAAAATTCATGGAAACACTTTCCCAAGGGTGAGAAGGAACTGGTAAAGGAGTGTAAAAGCCTAGTTTTCTATTGCTGGTCTTTCTTTTAGCACACATAGTACACCCTCTTACATATCTAGAAACTGTCTCATTCATTTTGGGCTAATAAAAAAATCTTTACAGCTGTGCAACTGTTTTACTTACCCCAAAGTGACTTGATATCAGAGAAGTGTCTACCTCTCTAATTATCTTTACTCTCTTGGTTTATGCAATGCAGAGTTTCCCACAATGATATAAGAGTTGGTCCTTCACATGATAGTCCAATTCTTCTACCTTTTTGCCTTGACTCAAAGTTGAATATACATCTTTAAAGTCTTTATCTTGAGCATATTGTTTAGTGTAACTTTCATGTAGTACAGAATTATGTTTAAGTATAGTAGATTCATTTATAATGGGTCTAGATAACATGTATGCAACTTTGTTGTGTATGTCTTTTTTATATCTGATGACTAGATGAAATTGTTGTAGAAAATCCATCCATCTGTAATGCCTTGATTGCTGCAGCTTAGTTTGGGAGTGTAGATATTGAAGTGGTTGATGATCAGTATGTATTACTGCCTCTTTTCCCATTTAGTAATGTTTCCACTTTTTCACACTCTGAAGTAATGCATACAATTCTTTATCATATGTAGGATATTTAACTATTGTAGGATTAAAAGACTCAGAATGATAACATATGGGTTTACCGTGTTGTGTCAACACTGCTCCCATGGCATAGTCACTGACATCTATTTGTATTTCAAATGGTCTTTGTAGATCGGGCAGTGATAGTACAAGTGTTGTACTAATATTTTCTTTCATGGTGTCGAAGGCTTTCTGATGTTTGCCTCCCCACTGAAACACCTTGTTCAATCCTATAAAAGCATGTAAGGGAGCTGCGATTAAGGAAAAAATAGAAATGAACTACCTCCAATATTGTGCTACTCCTAAGAAGATTCTCACTTCTGTAGCAGACTTGGGTTTAGGCCAGTTTACAATGACTGCCACTTTAGAGGGATCTATTTTCAATTCACCACCCCCTACTATATGACCCAAATAATTTAGAGATGTTTTGCCAAATTCACATTTTGAAAGTTTAACATAAAGTTTTTCTCTTTTAAAAACGTCTAATGTCTGCTTAACATGCTTTAAGTGGTCTTCCCATGTTTTACTAAAAATCAAAATGTCATCCAGATACACAATAACAAAATCATCAAGAAAAGGCATGAGTACATCATTCATTAATCTCATGAAAGTAGTAGGAGAATTGGTCAAGCCAAAAGGCTTAACCAGGCACTCATACAATCCCTGCTTTGTTTTGAAAGCATTCTTCCATGCATCTTGCTCTGCGACTCTAACTTGATGGTATCCACTGTGCAAATCCAGCTTGGTGAAATAAATAGCTTCCTTCAATTGATCTAAAAGATCATCTATGCAAGGAAGGGGATAATGATTTTTTATTGTTATCTTATTCAACGCGCAGTAGTCAATGCACATTCTCCATGAGCCATATTTCTTTCTCACCAAAACGATTGGTGATCCGCATGGTGATGTGTTGGGCCCGATGAATCCCTTCTCGACCAACTCATGCGCCTACTTCTTTATTTCAACATTCTCTAAAGAAGACAACCTGTACATCCCAATGTTAGGCAATGGGACATCTTGCTGCAAAATAATATCATGTACTATTTCCTTTTTGGGTTGCAGACCTTTAGGTTCCTAAAACAGGACATCATACTCTAAAACAATGTTTTCTATACCAGCTTGCTGCTAAGCATTACAACCCTCAAATACATTGGTTTTATCTAGTTTCTTTTCCTTTACAACCATTAGTAAGAATTGTTTGCTTGAATTTATCATTCTTTTCATCTGCCTAGAATTTATGAGAGTATAATTATTCTCGAGCTTGTGAGCTCTTACAAAGTATTTGATGCCATCTTTAACAAGTAGATATTTGTTCTCAGCTCTATAGAAAATAGCCTTTCTATCATAAAAGTAAGTACTTCCTAAAACAATTCCACATCTATCCAAAGGAATTATGTCTAACTCAACCTCATCTACAAATGTTGACCCAAAAGAAAACTTGAGTCTGCACTGTCTAGTCACTTGTAGTTGTGCTTTATCATTCAACCATCCTGATGGGTATGGTTTCTTATGAGGTGTAGTTGCTAATCCCAATTTCTTTACAATTGCTTCAGAAATCAAATTTACTTGTGAGCCACTATCAAACAAAGTATCAATCTTTTGATGTTTGGAAATAACTCGAATATGAAAAAGCCCATGCCTTTTTCTCTCATGTTCTTCATCAATAATAGTTTGAGCAGAATTACTAGTAGATGCTTCAGAATTCTTACCTTTTATGCCTGTAGCTGCAATGATTGTTTCATCTCCCGAGTCTGACCCCAAATCTTTCTGAATAGCTACAGTAGTCTTCTTCTTCTTGCCCTTGGACTTCTTAGGTCTCAACTATGGGTTCAGAATCCAATAGTGCTTATCATCATGCCCCTCCTTTTTATAGTGAGTGCACGAAACCTTGCTTTTCTGTGCAGTGTTATCCTTCCTTGCTTTCCACTTCTACTTTCTTTTCTCCTTGCTCTTGCTTACAGTGGGTTGGAATGGTCCCCAAACTTTTGGATTTCCATTCTTTCCTCTAGCTTCTAGATGAGTAGCTTGTAAAAATACCTCATCTATACTAGTGGGATTAAACATGAGGATGGCATGCCTCATGTAGCTGTGTAGACCACCAATGTACTTCAAAAGAGTCTCCGGTGAGTCTAATGAGATACCCAACATCAATGCTCTCTTTCTGAATTCTTGAGTATACCCTTGCACACTTTTCCCTTTCAACTACCGGAGATTTTGCCAACGCATCATGGCTTGTTGCATGTAGGCCAATGGATAGAACTACTTTTTTATTGCAGCAACAAATTCACTCCAGACAGATATGGTCTTACCATGTTTTTTTATGTCAGCTTGGGTTCTACCTTCCCACAAAACCAAGTCAATGCCTTATAGGCGTAGGCTTGCCAGCTGAATTTTTCTCTTATCCGAGTTGATGTTTTGCACTCTGCAATACACATCAATTTGTTTAATCCAATTGTCCAACTTTTCAAAATTTAGCTCTCCATCATATAACATCTATCTTAATCAAAGATGATTTCATATTATGCACAGGGCTATTAGGAGGTGTGAGAAAGCTTTCCCCTTTCCCTTTTCCTTTTGAGTGGTCATGGGAATGAGACTCGTCTTCTTCTTTATCTTGTTTAGAACCTGATGAATCTTCATCCTTATGCTTTATAAAGTCCCTATGCATTTCTTCTACCATAGACTTTATATCTAGGAAACTCTCCATGAATTGAGGGTCCGACCCCATAGAACCATCCTTTGACATTGTCTTCTGAGGATAGACTCTCCTAATTTCAGAATTAGTTTTGACCAACTCTCCTTCTCCTAATTTGAGCTTTGATCTAGTGAGCATTCAACAGCTAAACCAACATAAGCTTGTCTAACCTTACAACCTTTAGCTCTGATACCCCTTAATCTGATAATCACCCTATGAGTGACATCAGTTGAAGATTTATTGAACAAATGTATTATAGAGTCATGTGTTGGTGTTTTTTTTGTGTTATTTAAGCAACAGATCAATTAGATTGACAGCACTCATACATTTAAATGGAAAGACAACAGAGAAATACAGTAAGAAAACACAAAGACACAAGGATTTTAATAAGGAGTTCACCCTATTCTCCAGGGCTACATCTCTGGTCCAGCTTTTAGTGGTGGTATTATTTTATTGTGTCTTTAAGTAGAGAATTACAATACAGGGACTCAATGTGAGTTCTCTTAAAGAAGGTTTTGCTTGGCAGGGTGGTTCTTGGATTCCCCAAGCCACTAGAGTACACAGACTCTTCTTCTTCCTACCAGCTCTATGACCTTCTAGTCTACAGTGGAAAGAGCCAATTGTGGTGCTCAATCTAGACATATTCCTCTATGGGATGGCTTGAATATTTCAAGCTCTCTGGTCGTCGATGTTGCCGCTGGTCAGATCAGCCCTCTGTCTCTTTCTTCTTTTGCTTTACTACCTTCTTCTCTGGTTTCTATCTCTCAGTGTTCAGTCCTCCTTTCGGGGTTTGCTTTGACTGACTCTCACTTCCCACTTGTGTATTCTATCTTTGTTCATGGTTTTAAGCCATTGGTTCCAATGCCTATTTGGTTCCCTGTCTGCCTCTGTCGATTCACCTTCTACAACTGCACTTGGAGGTCTTTGTTTGGTGTCATCATGAACGCTCAGGTAGTGGCCACTTGTCCTCCTCTAAACGGCGCCAGTCTGCTTCGTCGATTCATTTCTTTAGTTACGTTGTGCATGAAGTCTTTCCTCCATCATGGCAGTCAAACGGATTCGAAATCCTTCTAAAACATGACTCATTCCTTCGTCGATTCCACTTCCTCCATCGGGCTCGATCTCAGCTATCTGATCTGGGGCCTCTAGATTTGACACCATACGCACGTCCTGCACGGTTGACTTGATCGACCAATCACGCGCAATCAATGGTGGTTTTCTCTCACCTCCGCTTGCCACGTGTCAAACAATGTTTGGGATCGCTCCAATTTCTCCATAACTGCTTACTATTTGAGGGCACCCCGATCAATACCATCAGTTTTCCAGAGCGCAGGTCTTGCCTTGTACATTGGTGATTTTCACTTTTCCACCTGCAGTTCTCCAGCTCACCATGCATTCGTGTGCTCGAGTCTCCTCCATTTTGGCCCTATTCACCCAGCGATGCTAAGCACTAATCGCACATCAAAATCCACCTCATTTTCCCAATCCGGGGCTCCAAGGGGCTACTTTGACCTCCTATGTAGTCTCCATGGGCCTCGTTTAGTGCGCTTTGACCGAGGTCCTCGTCGTTCCATGTTGGCTGCGATTTCCATTGGTTCAGGGTGTCTTTTATCGTTGTTTTGGAATTTTTAGAGATTTGTATGGACCTGATACAGTCATGGTTCTTTGAAAGTCTTTTATGGATCCAATTCAGATCACTGGACTATGTTGAATTGTAAGGAGATAATGTTGCTATGAGAATTGACTTTGAGACAAGTATTTTTATGCTACAAGTTTGTGATGATTTTGATGTGATGTGGATTGGATCAAAGCGAGAGGAGTGACTTTGAATCAGACTTGATGGTTGTAATTCCTTCTTCTATTCAATAAAGTATTTTAATCCTTTCTCATATGCTTATCTTGTTATATGATTCTTATATCTGTGAATTTATTTGATTCCATTTACTTCTAACCAATAGATCTTTTGCTTTAATCAGTTCTTTGTCTTTTGTTGATGTTTACAAGTACTTCTCAAGTGTGTTAAGTACGAGAAGGAGAGATAGGATTGATACAAAGGAGGCAAGAGGAAAGTGGAACTACAAGTAAGTCTTCTCATTCTTTTTGTCTTATCTATTTCTCATAGGAAAATGCTAAAGTGCTTTAAACTATTGTTGTAGATATGGCTACTTATCTAGGGAATTAGTATTTATCTGTAGATACCAAATTCTCCAAAACAAATTGGTGACTCCACTGGGGAAGATCATCCTTCCTAGTAGCTTATCCACCTCCTAGGGCACTCTTGTAGACCCTACTTGTTTTCATTGATTGTATTTCAACTCTATTTGCATTGAATTTTGGTCAAAAACTGTGTCAATTTACCCCTTGAAATGACTTACTATCACCAGCGTCGACTTGTGAGGGACAGAGTGTGCTATAGATCACCCTTAGCTTAGGGAAAGTGTTGTAAAGTGCACTGTCTCCCATTCAGGGCTGCAATGATCCTCCTAGGGTCAGTTTCCCACCTTTGGATTGAGTTTTTGCTAATTTTCTTCTGTTTGATTGCTTGTTGATTGATCAATGAATGTCATGTCTCAGAAAACAAGTTTTTTATCTCCATTTCTAGCCCTACTTTGACTTGATTGATTAATGTTTCATAAATGATTTCTTTGTCATTATCGATTCATCGTCAAAGTTAGATTATATTCTATTAATCTTTGTTCAAAAGAAAGTGTCGTAGAAGTCTTCTTTCCCTTCGAAACAAGAACTATCGTAAAGTCTTCATTCTTGTAAAAATATTGATTGATTGTATGTGCATTAGTTTGTGAATGCTTCATAGGAATAGATAGGTAAATTGCATTAGATTGTGTTCTTTTCTCTTTGATTGAAAGAAAAATGATTACTATATCCCTATCAGCTAAGATTTTTATTGTTCAATTGAATGAGAAGAATTCTTATCATATTAGTTGTATTTTAGGAAATTGCAAACATACATCACGCAGTGAACCTTGAAAGGTAAATTTAAAGAAGATCAACTTAAAATTTATCTTAATTAACCTAATGGAGCATTGTCACCTAACGAATAACATTTAGAGGTTCTAGGCTAGAGACGTGTTCTGGCGTCATAAAACATAGCATTTGTCGCTAACTTGTCTGCAATACACCCCAAGTGTGATACCTCATTCCACGTACATGAGTATATCGTAGCTTTACCACAAACCTTCAGGTATATAGGGCGGTGCTGTAGTACATAAAGTATATGGGAATGCTCTCACTGTGCGGTTTTTCATTAGATAGCGATAATACAGATTGATCCTCCATGTACTTTTGGGTATATATGGGAGGACAACACTAGGTTACTATCTATCCTTAGGTAACCGAATCGGCCGCCTTGTACATTGTGATACACCGAACACAACATTCAGGGAGATTACTTGCCCATACTTCTTGGTTTGCCAGGAGGTATTATGTAGTTCACAGTTGATTGGTAAACCTTTTGCGTAGATTATCCCTTTTTTGTTTTTTATGTTACTTTGATTAAAATAAAATTAATTGAATATGGATAACATCCTCCATGCTCACTCCTTAGTTGATCTTAGGTTGAGACATATGGAAACAAATCCAGATTCCACCGATCAAGGAATTCCTTTTGATGGGAATCCTAGTCCTTTTCCTCCTTTTGGAAATATTGGTGCTCCATATATGGCTACATTGTCCCTTCCGAGATTTACCATTGGCTTTCTAGTATGGTTGTTTTCAACCTCCTTGGTTCGAAATGTTGTAATTTCTCCATAATCAAATACTCCTCCAACTGGACAAAATCAACCTTTAGGTGATCCTAAAGTTGACCCTTTGCCTTCTTTCTCAGTTGTTTCTTCGTCCCCTTCTTCCTCTTCGCCTAGTGAAAGTATTGGTACTAGTAACCAGGTGGCTAAGAAGAAGAAAGGGAAGAAGAAGAAGAAGAAGAAAATTCAGCAGAGGAGAAACCAAGCAACCATTGCTTTGAATGCAACATCTGATGAGAAAGCATCCTTCAAGCCTCATAAAGTTTGATATCTATGCAAACTTTGTGCGAGAGACCATCTTCTTCGAAATTTTTATAGTATTCCTCAGATCTTAGAAGAATGGTCTTCTCGTTCACATCATCCCGTGTCATCAACTTTTGGAGATCATGCTGGTGACACACCATCAACTAGTGGTAGTAAAGTTCATGGAAAGAAGGGTAAAGTTAAGTTTCACTGTAGGTTATGTGAAGGGAATCACCCCATTCACCTTTGTCCCTATCTGGATGTAGCCAAAAAAGTGTTGGATAACCATCATGCCTCTCTGCAGCAACTTCCATCTGGTTACATGAGACTCTCCCTTAATCCTTCACTATTTGATGAATTGACTGGCCAAAATCAACCGTTGGTCAAACCCACTCTCTCTGAAAGTGAACCCTATGAGTCTATACCTAACCCAAATCAACAGGTCAAGGAAACAGTTGACCCGATTTCACCTTCAGTTAATCGTACCTTTCTCGTAGAGAGTGAATATAATACCACTCAGTTTTTTTTCATTTCTTTAAATTCCAATGAGCTTGGGGGAAACCCTCCTGTTCCATCAAGATAGGAGGAAAATCCTGCCATTCTCATAACTCAAAGGGGTAATTCTTTCATTCTTATGGTACCCCCTCCAAGTAGTTTTGTCACTTCCTTTGATTGGAATCGACTGACAAGATGTCATCTTCCTTCTCATGTGCCTTTCCAGGTCATAGTGCAGATTTGCAATATGATTGTATCTCAAACTATTATAGATGAAGGTGCATCTATGAGTATCCTTTCCTCCACTACTTGGAAAGCGCTTGGTTCACCGTTAGCGCTTTAACAGAGGAACTAGACAACCATTAGCGATCCTTCCTTAGTTACCTATTATTTTGGGAGGAAAAATTGTTTATCTCATTGTGATGGTAGTCCTAGGACCTTTATATTACAATTTACTTCTTGGGCATGACTATGTTTATGACATGTAATCTATTGTTTCAACGTTCTTTTGAGTGATGTGTTTCCCGCATGAAGGCAAAATTGTCACCGTTGACTAGTTTTCATTTCCTGGTCCAAATATGGCTTCTAGTAAACCATCTACCCTAAATGGTCCTTTTGTACCAATGGTATCTTCCCCATCACAAGTCAATTATGTGGCAACATGTTCCATGCCTACATCCACTAACAATCAATTTTGTGATGTTGTACATTATGTACTAGGGGCATTGGAATGAGATCTCTCTAATGGATTCCTTGCTATGGATCCCTTCCAGAGCATTCTTCTCCCATCTAATGAAAAACTCTTGGAATTCATGACCTCTTATGGGTCGTGATCAAAGGGTACAAGGATAGTTCCTTGTCTTGTGTCAACCTCATTAAAAAATAAAATAGGTCCCAGAACATAGTTCATTGCCTTGTGTCAAGCTCATTAAAAAAAAGAAACAAGGAATCTGAGCAGAGTTCCTTGCCTTGTGTCAAGCTCATTAAAAAGTGAAACAAGGTCCCCTAGAGCAAAGTTCCAAGTCAAGTCTTTGAGTAGATCTCGTAAAATCCCAGTCAAGTCTTTCACTTGATCTCATAAATGAACCTTTATTTCATCCACCTGATAGCCACAAGTAGTCTAATTAGGTGAATGTGATGAAGCTTGGGGGGCATGCACCTAGAATCTAGTCATCATGCTGGGGGCATGTAAACCAATCTCAAGCATAGTTTTTCATGATTCAAGCTTGTGTAAAAATGAAACTAAATTCA
The DNA here is from genome assembly GCA_000404065.3 of Pinus taeda. Lineage (NCBI taxonomy): Eukaryota > Viridiplantae > Streptophyta > Pinopsida > Pinales > Pinaceae > Pinus > Pinus taeda. The sequence continues at coordinate 10,790 of APFE030901822.1, read as the reverse complement.
AGCATAGTTCTTCATTTCAAGCTTGTCTAAAAATGAAACTGAATCCAACATAGTTTTTTGTTTCAAGCTTGTATAAAAATGAACCCATTTCCATTTTAACCCTTGCGATTGCCATTCTATCATCCTTTTCCATCAGATGAGCCTTGATTTTTATCCTTCCATTGTAACTATGTTGTTGGCCCATCATACACTTTCACTTGGTTTTTTTACCCTTTTTGAGGAACAGTTGCAATGAGAGATCTTATTAGCCAACCTCTCCACATAAATCAACATGTTTTGAGAAGTTCCAACATCACCGGAACTAGTTGCTATCCTAGACACCACTCATTCCTCAAAGCGGAGTTCTCTTCAATCTCTTTTCAGTCTCTTGAAATATGAAAATATTTTTGAGCTCTTGCCCTTTTCATCTCATTAACAGATTTGAAATGACATCTACTCAGTATAAGTTTAACCCTTTTTCAGGTTGAGATAGATTATTTATGAAAAAGGAATAAGTTGACCAAACATGATCAATAGGTTCTCTCTTGTATTTTTTTATGATTTTTCGAGAAAAATCTATGAAAAATAACTTGTGGAGTTTTCTTTTTGTCCCTTTTCAAACTCTCTAAAAATTAAAAGGACCGAGTTATCATTGTCGTTAGACTCGTTAAAACATAAAAAAGTGATAAAATTGTCCATCATGACAAGATCGTGTTTCACCTTCGCTAGACTCGTTAAAACATCACATAGCGATGGATTCACCCAAAGGGTGGAATTATACAATAAGCATATGTTATCCTCCTCAAGCTTGATAAAAAATAAAGAGGTACTAGTCAACAAAGACTGGGGAAAATGGGAAAAAGGAGTAAAACCACTTTATGGTGGCAGGTCTCTCTTGAACATTACACTTTCACTTCATCACTATGACTACTTGGGTTGGGTTATTAGCTTGATGGTTATCATACCATTGGTCTATCATACCATCCATCACTTTTTTTTGGGTTAATGCTACCAATTCATTTCAGTGTCACCAACATGTTCAAGAGAAGTAATCTAGTTAAAATTCATCCTTTGCAATACCATAGACCTTCATTTTCATGACTGTCATTCTTGAACCTTGTGTCGTCAGTCAAATTTTGTCTCCAAAATAATTACACTCATTTCGTTTCATTGATGTGGCATACATCAAGGCCCTCCCACAATGAGTCGCTTCTTGTCGACATCGACACATTATCCAAGAAGTTGACTTAGAAACACCCTTCCAGTACCTTGAGGCTTGCATACATCAATGGCAGGTTTCTTGCTTTCGGTGATAGGTTGACATCAATGGACTTCAATCGAAAGACTCTATATGGTGTTCAACATCAAATCATCCATTCACACCATGCAGAATGTACTGCAGTACCTTGAGGATCATTATCATTATTGATGGTTTCTCTCACGTCTATTAATGGCTCACATCATTAGCTGGTAATCAAATGGTGTCTTCCCATGTTTGACTTTAGATCACATATTCACATGGTTAGACTCGTACTTGAGCGAAAAATTGAACAATATAGAAGACCCTGGATCTAGTTTCATCCATCCAGGCTGCGATTTCAAGAGTACTAAATCATATGTACAATGGTCTAACACTAATGGCCATCCATTCATGGGTCTATATCTGTAGATGACTATCTATGTACATGTAATGAAAGTTTATATGCTGAGCATGGGTATGCCTTCCATTAGAAATTCATGTAAAAACCAAAATATCATGATATATGTATTGTAATTGATGTAGGTCACCTTCCACTTTGAAACCTCCTCATCACATCGTAAAGCATTTCATTCGACATTTACATTTTTAAACTTCATGCTTTAAGGAGCAGCTATTACAAATCCATTTGGGCATATCACTCCCATCATCCAAATCAGTGTTTTAGGGCTCATCAAACCCTAATTTCAGTTGCTACATGCCCTAAACAAGTCAACCTTTTGAATTCCTCCTTCCTAGACAGTTTCATGACTTGAAGACATCCTGAAATTATCTCTAAAGGGACCAGTGCAGGTAGGCCCATGTAAGGGTGCACTACAGAGTAGTTAAGTCCATGCCAAAGTGCTCTGCAGAGCACTTTGGCCCTCTTTGACCTTCACTAGGAGAGATTAAGTGAAATCCACATAGGGTTTGGGGAATATTCTCATCTCTTGGAGTCTTCTAGAAGTTTCCCTCACTTATCAACTCCTATGAGCTCAAAAATGGATGAGTAATGAGATAAAATTCATCCTATCCTCTCATCCCTTCCTCCATGTAACTAATTCTAAGTATGAAAGGCCATTCAATACCCCCATTTATGACATAACCTCCTCCATATTCCTATAAATGGAGCACTCATCTAAGTGATCAAAGGCTGGACTATGTTGAATTATAAGGAGATAATGTTGCTATGATAATTGACTTTGAGACAAGTATTGTTATGCTACAATTTTTTCATGCTTTTGATGTGATGTAGATGGGATCAAAGCTAGAGGAGTGACTTTGAATCAGACTTGATGGTTGTAATTCCTTCTTCTTTTCAATAAATTATTTGAACCTTTTTCCTTATCTTGTTATATGATGCTTATATGTGTGAATGTATTTGATTCCATTTACTTGTAACCAATAGATATTTTTCTTTGATTAGTTCTTTGTATTTTGTTGATGTTTACAGTACTTCTCAAGCGTGTTAAGTATGGGAAGGAGTGACAAGATTGATACAAAGGAGACAAGAGGAAAGCAAAACTACAAGTAGGTCTTCTCATTCTCTTTGTCTTATATATTGCTTATAGGAAAAGGCTAAAGTGCTTTAAACTATTGTTCGAGATATGGAAACTTGTTTAGGGAATTAGTATTTATCCGTAGATACTAAATTCTCCAAAACAAGACTACAACCTGCACTATGTAGGTTGTTGCTGAAAGGGCCAACAATTAGGGTTTTGTTGGTTGGTGCAAACAACTCTAAATGTGGGTTAGGTCCCCTTAAGCCAATTATGGGAAAATAACATCACTTCTAACAATATTATTGAAGAAATATGCATTTTCTTGGACTCTAAAATCAACGAAGGCCTTTGAACATCTTAAAGAGGCAATGTGTCGATCTTCGGTCTTAGCTACACCGGACTTCAAAAAAACCTTTATTGTAGAATGTGATGCCTCATTAAATGGAATTGGTGTTGTTTTAATGCAATAATGTAGACCAATTTCCTTTTAAAGTCATATAATTAAGGGAAAGTATTTACACAATCCCATTTATGAGAAGGAAATGGTGGAAATTCTTCATGCCTTGAAGCAATCACACCCTTACCTAATTGGGAGACACTTCAAGGTAAAAACGGATCATGATAGTCTTAAATACTTCTTGGAACAAGTATTATCTTTAGAAGAGCAGGAAAAATGGGTCATAAAAATGTTGGGCTATGACTTTGAAATCATCTGCAAGAAACAGAAGAAAAATGTTGCTAGAGATGCACTCTCAAGAAAGGAGGAGGATGTGGAGGCATTGCTTTGTGCCATTTCTGTTATCCATCCTAATTGGATTAATGAAGCAAGGCGTGGAAACTCATTCAAAAGTTACAGTAAGATCTCAGTGCATACGATACTTTTCTCTGGAAAAATTATTCACTATGGTACAAAGATCGCTTATATATATCTAAGAACTCCAAACTCAAACAAAAATTCCTTTTGGAATTGCACACCACTCCTATAGGAGGGGTTAAGAAGTAATTTTTTTGGGATGGCCTTAAATATGATGTTTAGAAGTTTGTGTCCAAATATTTGTTTTTCCAAAAAAATAAATTTGAGATAATTAAAACCATATGTATCACAAACATTATCCATTCCAAGTCAACATTAGGAGGAGGTCTCAATGGATTTCATCAGAGTTATACCCAATTCTGAAGGAAATAATTTCATGATGGTGGTAGTTGATAGACTTACCAAGTGTGCACACTTTTGTGCACTATCTTATCCTTTCAAATCCAATACAGTCACTATTGCATTTGTGGAAATAGTTCAAAAGTTACATGGAAAACCAAAGATTATTGTAAGTGATAGAGATCCCATTTTCACTAGAAAATTTTGGACATAATCATTTTATTTTCTTGGTACTCAATCAGCTTATAACTCATCTTATTATCCTCAATCTAATGGGGAAACTGAGATAGTCAAAAATGTTTGGAAGGATATTTGTGTTTCTTTGAATCTGATAAACAAACACAGTGGATCAAGTGGTTACCTTTGGAAAAATGGTGGTATAACATTTCCTTACATACCGCAACAAAAACTACCCCATTTATGGTGCTTTACAAATATCATCCACCATCCGTAAAATCATCTTTAAGGAACAGTTCTAAGGGCCAAGCAATGGAAGGTCACATTGAGCATAAACAACATGTTCTCCAAATTTTAAAGGATAATATGACCCTAGCACAGAATTTAATGAGGAAACAAGCAGATCGACATCACAACGAAATATTTTTTTACGTAGGTGATTGGGTATGTTTATCGCTAAAACCATACAAATAAAAGATTTCAAAAGATTGGTACTACGACATACAAATTGGAGCTATCTACATCTTCACAAATACATCTGGTTTTCCATGTTTCATGTTTGAAGAAGGTTTATAGGTGAAAATATTCCAATTCAGCCTATATTTCCAAAACTTGATGAGGAAGGAATAATAATATTGCATCAACAATAAATCATGGAAACAAGAATCCAACAACTATGGAATTGATTAATTTAGGAGTATCTCATTAAGTGGAAGAACTTACCCACAAAATATTCCACTTGGGAGAATGAGTATTTTAAGCAAAAGCATCCAGAATTACTCAAGCATTGAGGACAACACTTTCATGAAGGAGAGGGGCATGTTAGGACCCTATAATACTAGTGTATTCCCCATATTTTTATTGTGTACCCTTACACTATTATTGTTATGTAGGATGTAATTATGTTTTGACCCTTTAAACTCCTATATATACCAAGGAGATCTTTTCATTTGAACTATTGAAGAATTGTTCCTTTATTTGATGTAAAAGGAGCTTCCCCCTCGAAGCGGCTTATTTTCAAGTCATTTATTTATATTTTATTTTGTTTTTGGGAACTAGTTACATAACAGTTGGAGGAAGCAAAAGTTTGGTTTTCAAAAGAAGAAGAGAGATTCTAATATAAGACCTAATATTCAAGGGAATAAATATATGTCTCAGATTCAATGTTTCAATTGGAATAAATTTGGTCACCTCAAAGCCCAATGTCTTGAAAAATTCAATGATAGGAAGAAAAGAGGTAAGCAACATGCTACCACGGTAGAATTTGATGAACATTCTAAGAGACACAAAGTTGAAGGAGGTAAATACTACTTCTACTACTCTCGACTTGTAGGATCTCTTTCAAAATAAAAAAACATATGGTTGCCTGATAGTGGAGATCCAAGACATAGGGAAAGGAATCGTGATCATATTACAACTGTGATGGAAAATAGATTGACTCAAAAGGTGGAGCTTGGAGACAATAACAACTATGCATTCAAAGGAGTTATGACCACATTCATTGATATAGAAATAGGTGAAAGTGTTCACTTGAGAAGCATATTATATGTTCCTGATTTGAAAAATAATTTGGTTTCAATTTCATGTTTAGAATATAGAGGAGATAGATTGGAATTTATTGATGGGAAAATCCTTGTGTGGGCCAAGGGCTCTAGTATAAATTCTACTAGGGTTATTGGGACTCTTGAAGGAAGGTTGTATAAACTCCTGGGGAAACTTTCCAATATTTAGTACCTAATGATATCAATCCATGTGAGCTATGACATAGAAGATATGCTTACCTTCATTATAAATACTTCCCAACTTTGAAGCAAATTATTACAAGTGTAATCGATTTTCAAATAGATCATGAAGGTGTTTGTAAGGGATGTTCTCTTGGAAAGAATGTCAAGAAACCCTTTCCAAGAAGTGAACATAGGTCCAAAGAGATTTTATATGTGGTCCACTCTTATGTGTGTGGCCCTATGCCAATGAACCTTTTGGATGTGCTCTATATTATGTATCATTTGTTAATGACTTCTCCCACAAGACATGGATCCATCTTATGAAGTCAAAAGATGAAGTCTCTAGAAAATTCTAGGAATTAAAAGCTGAAGTGGAGAACCTAACAATGAATAATATCAAGACTCCAAGGTTACATAATGGAGGAGAATATACCTCCAAGGAACTCATTTCATTCTATAAGAAAGATAAGATTAAGAGGGAGTTGATAGTTCCTTGTAATCCTTAACAAATTGGAGTGGTTGAGAGAAAGAGCAGATATGTCAAAAAATATATGAAGGAAATCATACATGATCAAGATGTATTGATGTTATTATGGGGAGAAGTATCCAAGATGGTTATCTACATTCTAAATATAAGTACTCATTGAATTCTGTAATATAAGACTCTTGAAGAAGTGTTCACTGGTGAGAAACCATAGGTTGATCATCTAAGAATATTTGGTTGTCCAATGTTGATACATGTGCCCAAGGATAAGAGAAATAAGTTAGAACCTTCTGGAAATAAATGGATATTTGTGGGGTATAGTGAGTCATAAAAATTATATAGAATCTATATTCCAGGGTAGTGACAGGTTCATGTAAGCATGGATGTGAATTTTGATGATGATGTCCCTTATTGAAAATCCATAGAATATCACATGGACATCAATGATGGAGAGAAGGAGCATGTGGCTCCAAAAGAACAAGTTATAGTTCCTCCCTAACCCTTAATACTTCCTCAATACCATGAAGAAATGCTAGAAGGACCTTGTGAACCATTGAATCTTATGGCTTTTCCATAAACTAGAAAAAGACTAGATTGGATCAAATATACTCTATAGGATGCATAAGGACATGTGATTCCATGGGGAACCTTTAGGGAATCTAAGAGACCTTAGAGGTATTATGGTTATGAGGAATTAATGACTAAGTTGACTGACTTTCAACCTTCAAACTTTGAGGAAGCGACTACCCAACAAGTTTTTAAGGATGCAATGATGGAATAATACCAATCTGTTATGATGAACAATGTTTGGTATATTGTTTCAAGGCCTAATGGAAGTTATATGGTAACCTCAAAGTGGATATATAAGATCAATCATGTGATAGATGGAAGCATTTACAAATACAAAGAAATATTTGTGGCTAGAGGGTTCCCAAAAAGAGGAGAAGATTATGATGAGACCTTTGCACTGGTTGCTAGGTACACCATGATTAGATCTCTTATTTATCTTTCTTATTTATGGGATGGAATTTACATCAAATGTATGTAAATATTTCCTTCTTAAAATGGTGTGATTGAGGAAGAGGTGTACATAGAGAAACCTCAAGGTTTTGAGGTTCATGAGAGAGAATCTCATGTGTGAGGAATGAAGAAGGCCTTGTATGCACTTAAGAAAGCACCAAGAGCTTGGTTTTCTAGAATTAATGGATATCTGATGAGACTTCGTTTCTCCAAGAGTGTTAGATATCCAAACCTATATATCAACGTTATGAAGGGTGAGCCTATGATACTACTATTATATGTTGATGATTTTCTCATGAGAGGTTTGGATCATCTTATTATTAAGAGTAAGATGGATTTGGCCTTTGAATTTGACATGAAGGCTCTTGGCTTGATGCACTATTATTTGGAATTGTATTTCTAGCATAAACTTAGTGAAATCCTTCTCGAGAAAGGAAAATATGTCATCAAAATCCTTCATAAGTTTGGAATGATAGAATGTAAGTTTATGGAAACTCTTATGGTGATGAATCTGCGAAATTTGATAGATTTCAAGTCTAAACTAGTAGATCCATTCATGTACCAATAGTTGATTCGATTGTTGATGTATTTGTTTAATACCATGCTAAACAGTTGCTTTAGAGTAAACACCTTAAGCTAGTTCCAGATGGAACTGAGAAATGAGCATTGAATTGTAACAAATCATATATTGAGATATTTACATGGTATTGTTGACTATTGTTTCATATATTCCTTGAATGATGAGTTATAGCTGCAAGGATAAAGGGATTGTGACTAGGAAAGGAGTGCGAAAGATAGGAAGAGTACATCTAGTGTATGTTTTAGTTTGGGCTACGCTATGATATCCTAGATGAGCAAGAAGTAGAAATTTTTCACACTTAGTACTACAAAAGCAGAGTATATTGCATATTATTTGGCATATTGTGAGGGAGTATGGCTTCCTAAGCTACTCTTTGGATTATTCAATCAGATGTTGGAACTGATTATGTTATTCTAAGATAATATAATTTGTGTGAAGCTGACAAACAATACATTGTTTCATGATAATACAAAGCATATTGATATCAAGTACCACTACATTCATGATATGGCACAAAAGGTAGCAATGAGGCCTCAGTATATTCCCACTTATGAGCAGAAAATCAATACTCTTAGAAATCCTCTTTCCAAGGTAAATTTTGTATACTTTAAGGACAAACATGGACTTGTGGAGAACTCCTATATTAGTGAGAGGGAGTACAGATGTGATAACAACCGGGGCATGTATAAATTTAGAGACAATAGAAGCCTTTCCTAAACTATTGATAGGTCGATAAGTGGGGCAAGATAATTTCCTAGACTGTTGGTGAGATAACAAGAGGGACAAACATTTTAGAGAAGAATGGTCCCTGAGGCACAAACACTCAATGGAGTGGGTTCCTTTTTAGCATCATGGCCTAGAGTGAGGATGATGGATTTGGGACATGGGTGTCAATAGGATTTGACCATTTGGGATGGAAGCCCTGGACTACTTAGAGTACCATGAGGTGAGGTTCCTAATGGATCATGGTGACTAGTTGAGTGAGTACCATTGATTAGGAGTGCTAAACTAGGCCGTGGTACCCATTGATGATGATAATATTGATGTAGTTTAAGAGTGTTGACCATGCTATCAATGAGTTGTACATTCCTTAGAGAAATCACATATATAAAAAACATATGGATAGTCATTTTGAATAACTCCCTGGCTAAGAGGGAGTGTTGAATTTTGTAGCTATGGTTAGTATTCATAAAGTTTCATTTTTACTTGTAATGATGAAATATAAATTATATTTATAAAAGAAAAATTATTTGAAGCATGTTCTTCATGCTTGTAAGGAAATAAAATATTTATTGATTTTATTTAAAAGAAAATTTTATAAGGCATGTTCTTCATGACCTTATGAAGAATAGGAAAATGAAAAATTAAATTTGCATTCTAGAAACCACAAGATTCCAAAAATGGCCTTAAAATAATGAATTATACCCTACCCAAGAGAAATTTATTTGACCCCTCTAATGTGTATATATAGAGATCACCTGTATCCACTCTAATACAATCCATATCTGAACAATCAAGTATATTTTTTTACCTAGGATAGTGAAGGAAGATGAAGAATACAGAGGTCAGTTTAAAGAAAAAGAAGAAGAAGAAGTCAAGATCTAGGAAGAGAGTCCTCACATGTGTAATCTTTCTCTTCTACCCTCACACATGTGAAATTTTAGGTCTAGAATTCTATGGTAAAATTTAGTCACATGTCCTAAAATTTTGAAGTGAAGGATGAGCCAAAATTTGGCCCTAGTGCAAACCTAGAGCGAGTTCGTGATAGGCCCCTTAAATTGATTTGAAGAAGTTTGACTTGGAATATTGAGTCATATTTTGGATATCATCTTATTTTTTAGTTTGAATTTGATGTATCTCTTGTTGGATTTATTCTCTGAGGAAAAGTTTGGATGGGTTTTTCCCCTAGTGGGTTTTCTTAGGATAAAATCTTGTTGTCTCTTTGTGCATTGTGATCTCTATTACTCTATTGTATCTATGGTTGAATATATGAATGTATAATTTCTTGATGATACATTGAAATTGAAAAATAATCATCTACATAATTGGAAGTAATTATCAAGTTTTAGAAATGAGTGTTGATATAATTTGTACTAGTAAAATCAACATCATGTATTCTTAAGAGTGAAGGAAAAAAAAAAATTCTATTTGAAATTCGATAGTCATCCAAAGTTGGAAGCTAAATTTTGTAAACCATTTGAAATCTTGGAAAGGATTAGCCTAGTTTCATATAATATGCCATTTCCAACATACATGCATATTCATAACACATTTCATATTTCATTACTTAAAATGTATGTTCTTGATGTTGTTGGAAACTAGATCACTACTGAGAGGGGCATGAATCAGTAGTGAAGGAACTTATAAATATTCTATAAATTATTATTCCTTTAAACATGCATAAACTAAAACACAAAACCATATATTAGGCCATCAAATATAGACTTGAAACCATGAAAGTTATCAACACAATAAATACAAATATTTCTGGTGGAAAACCCTCTCCAGGGAAAAAACCACCCGTTTCTGCTATGCTTCTCAAATATCCTATTATGTCAAGAAATTATTTACATTGAGATTCAAATGGATACTATAAAATGGAGACTCTTTCTCATGTTATTATATGGACTACCATCTATTGAAGGGCACCACGATAAACAATCCTCACCAAGTTACTCCTGAACTATCAATCGACTCTACAGATTCCAATATGTTGGAAGCCACCATGACTAATGAGCCTCACCTAGTTTCTTTTGAGCTATCCAACCACCATTAGATTAAGAAAACTACTCACTTATATTGATTTCATTGGAGTCCTCCAACTCGACTCCTCTATGTGGTTCTCATTTCAAAATATTTCATACTTGAACCGAGAACTACTCAACATGAGCACTACAACAAAGTATCATCAAAGCACAAAATCAAAAACCAAAT